>JAUBWS010039550.1:7520-19428 GCA_032270445.1 Darlingtonia californica | reverse complement strand
TTTTTTTGTTTTTCCATTTTCCATTTTCAATTTTTATAATTAAAAATTGAAAATTGAATTTACAACGAAAATTCAAAATTTTTTATATTTAAAGGACAAGACAAATTTTGATTAAAAATTTGAATTTCCAAATTCCAAAAAGAAAAGAAAATGGAAAAAGCTGAAAATTTCCGTCAAAATTCAATTTTTAACGAAAAAATGGTATTAAAAAGCCAGTGAACGGAATATACACGGACGTTTTATATTTCTACCAAAGATTCCTTTTGATATATGTAATAGAATACTGCCGAGAAGGAAGGTAGGTCTATCACAGAAAACCAAAAAATTTAGGCTTATAGTGTAAATTTGTTTTAAAAATTTTGTTTTTTCACAATTTTTGAGAATTCACATATTTGGGGTTCCTCCCGCTTGGCAGAACCTACCTGGTCTGAATTGTATTTCCTTTTATTTCATAAAAAATTCCAAGAATATTAACGAGTTGTTGTGGAGCGGAAACTTTTTCGTAAGTGCTGGTATATCAGCTTTTATCCTCTAGCGTTGTAAAACTCTATTTACACTGTGCTTGATAATTTCTTTTGTGTTTTGCAGACCAAAAAATATGAAAAAGTTACAAGCTAGCGACCTTCAGCACATTAATCATGATACACTTTTATAAAAACTTTATAACCTTTCCAAAAATATAGAGTATTAGAGTAGAACACTCAGAAAACTTGTCAATGATGGAAATTGGCTGGTTGTAAGACAACTAAATGAAACAATTACAATACCACAGACATGCACGAGATACAGGACAACACAAGGGACAATTATATAATTATAAAATGAAAAATGCTTTGCAAAGAATGTAAAGGTCAAAAGAGAGTCAAGGTAGATGTTTGATGGAAAAATCAAAATAAGTGATGATATAATGACAGTTTTAATTGAAAAGACGAAATGTAAGAGAAAATATCAGAAAAGTACACTGGATAGAATAATAAGTATGAATGAAGAAAAATAAAATATAGAACTGAAGAAATCTTGGTCCGATGGTTATACACTAATCGTGGATCACCAGTTGATGACCATGTCAATCATTTCAGGCATTTAGAATCGAAATGATTTTAAAGACATGGCTGCACAGCAGCATTGATCAGATGCCACCTCCATGATAAGAGTGAAGACCAGAGAGCAGAAATGAGAAAAGAAGATCATGTCATGGGGAAACAGAGAGAGAAGAATTCAGAATTTGTTTAACAAAAAAATTAAATAAATGAAAATATAGGTGTTTGAATTTTTTATTGTTACTTCTTCTTTTTATGATAGAAATCGTTGTTATTTTTAAGCACCGTTGTTAATTATCTATCACTTATCAAGTGTAATTTTGATTACCGTTTTTATTACGTAACAATTCAACGATCAAAACAATTCTTTTGCCACGATTTCCCATTGCTTACAGTTTTATGTAAAAACGTTTGACTTGTACTGAAGATATTGAACACGTTTGTATTTTATGCACTGACGTCATCATTTCAAAATGGCGGTGGAGCCAATTTATGGTTTTGACGCCAAATAGCGCCTCGGGACTTGATTTTTATGAAAATCTGATGACATAACTATGAAAGGTCTTTTTTTTGACTTTCAGAAGTTAAACCAAAATTGAAAACTAGCAATTGGTTTAGAAGATATATCTCTCTAAAGAAAGGTACCTATTTTTCGAAAATCGACATGTGTGATGACGTCATCAGGTAACCATTGCAACCATTGTTTATTCTGGAGTTATGCCCCCCCCTCTAATAGGGTTAACACTTTGAGTACCAAGAGTCTACAATCGAAAGCCAAATTCAGCGCGCGTGCCTTGCCATCCCAACCCCCCGAAGTAAGTTTCACTGAAACGTTACTTGTGGTGTCGATTCTTTTACGGGTCTCAGGGCTAAAAAATCTGTACCCCCGAAAGAGTTACTATTATGCCAAAGGTAATTTTAACAATTTAATGAGATATGCAATATTTCAACAATTTAATGAGGTATGCAATATTTCAGGAAGAAATGGACCTGAGGGATCATCGTCCCTGATTCACTTTTGAAGGTTTCCTTAAATAAGTATCATGGATTTTCCACATTCAAATCATTCTTATCGTAGCAACTTCGTCCCAATTTTACGAATATAATCATTTAATCAATCATATATGATTGTATATAGTCATAAAAAATTAGTTGACCAAATCAAAAAATATGATAGAGTAGAATCCCAACTGACTTTGAATTTACAGTGTGTATCAAAAAGACTTATCCAAAACTTTACAGAGCTTGTTGTTGTTCCGCACACACTTGTCGAATCACTGCTTATTTTTCACTTGTCAAACTGTTGCGATTTTTATATCATAGGAAAGCGCTTCTTCAGCACTTTCCAAAAATATAAATCTTTAAACGAAATAATTATTTTCCAAAAGTAATCGATGAAAAACTCTTTGCCTTAGATAATTTTTTCCTTAAAGATAAAATAAACTTTTTCACAATACAGAAAAATTTCAGCATAATGAACGGTTACTTAAAATGTTACGAATTTAATGACTTCTTCTATTCTTGAAATTCGTATTGAGCAAGTTTGAAATGGAAATAGCTGAGAGAGTTGAGCACACCAGAGGTATCGTTAAGGAATTAAAGGAACTTGTTGCCGAAACAAAGCCAACTTAATAACTTTAGCTTAATTGATCTTTAAGGAAATAATGATGTAAAGCCAAAAGTTTTTCTTTTTCCATAACTTTCGAAAGAAATTTTATTTCGCTCTAAATTTTAGATTTCTTAAAGTGCTGAAGAAGCGCTTTCCTATAATACAAAAATTGCAACAGTTTGACAAGTGAAACATAAACTTTGGAAGTTTTTGGTCATAAGTCATATGCACTGTATAAGGGTTTTCGGAAATGTTGTTCATCCTTAACCTCAAATTTCTTTTCTAAATTCATTTGTGTGATTCTATATAGAGCGAATGGTAACATAAGAATTTATTTGCTGGATGAAATAAATACTGTACATGGTATGTACAAAACACTCGCATGCTATAATCTACATTCCTCTGTTGTTTAGACCGGAGACTAAACAATTAGTCAAAGGCTAGTCATTGTGGTTGGCCACCGTCAACGAAAAATTATTATAATTGTATAATGGGCTTATGACGGTTTATATAGAACACTACCAGCCATGGCTACAGCTGCAGAATGAGATGAACTCTTAAGTACTATCCTTTTAACTTTGGGTCAGCAAAGTTAGAAAAGGATAGACTAACTCGATCTTCGGTATAATTTCAATTTTGAATATCTAAATATATTTAATTTCTCTAAATTTCGACAATTTGGAAATAAAAAGTTCACCATGAATAAAATTTGATATCTTATCATTCTAGATAACGCAAAAACTACCCTTGTGCTACAACTGGAAAATAATTACGCATTCATTATCAACACTGAATCCAGAGCTGCGGCTTTAAGAATAATGTGCTCTTAAAACCGAATTTTTTTTTCAATAATTGTCAAAATTTCTCTTACCTCTAAATTTATCTCAAGAAAATTCAAATGAATTCATGTTATGAAGTTCCGCCATTGTCTCGCATTGCATGAACAAAGATTATTTTGGTACATTTTTAAGGCATGACCGTAACCACAGGAGTCCTGAGGTAATTTTCATTGAAGTTGAAGTAAAAATTCAACCACAAGAAATCATATGATTCCATATTTCTTGATGTGAGACCTCCACAAAGCTACATGTGTGTGACTCCTAAAACAGGAAACCAGAGTTCGTCACAGACATAATAAAACGGCTGTCGTCTATCTAATTTCCTACGCAAGCCACAAAACTGTTTTCTTTGATTACTAGAATTAACAACCATTTAAAATAAAATAATAAGGGACGTAATCATCACTCAACAAATTTTGCTCACGCCAGTTACGGCCTGTCAGAAACCTTAAAAACGAAAAGATCTTAGAAGTTTATATGAAATCAAAAATCTTTATTTTGACGAAAAGCCAGAAATTATGTTTCTACATAGATCTACTTTCAGAATCTGAATTTCTTTAATATAAAACTTGCTCATAAACTTGATTTCTTAGCTTGATAAACCATTGCTTAGCTAGAAAAAGGAGTAAAAAGAAATCATCAAGACCACAAGCTTTTGCAAGTCTAAGCTTAAACAATTCTGCAATTCCTTCATTCACAGCAAAATATTTATGCTTTAATCATCTTATCACATTTAACGAGAAACAATACAATCCTATTTGAAAACGAAAGGCTTACATAGTTTATATTAATCTGAGCACAAATAAATGCGATTTGGAAAGTGCGAAACATTTCCAATTTGGCTGAATTCCATTTTGTGGTTAAATATCTCAAGTCTTTTAATGACAATTTGAAAGGACCAAACACTTTTATGTAGTTGAGCTGTGTAGACACCTTGAAATGGAAAAAAATTGAAATTGTTCTTAGTAGACCCGCGTGCAATATCTCTGGATAGCATAATGACATAAACTTGAGATTTAGTATGAAGTTAATCCTCAATAAGAGTAGTAAAAAAATTATTCTCAAAAAGTAATGGGTGCTATGGTTACTTATGGTTGCTATGGTTATTGACGTCATCATATAGAAAAAGTGCAGAGAAGATACGCATACTTGCTTAAAAGCTTTTTCAAATCTATTTTCATATTTAGAAAGCTAAAAAAATGAGGTTTCATAAATAAATCATCAGAATTGAGAAAAAATCATTTCCTGACCATCTAAAGTGTGTCAGTAACACCAAAAATATTGAAATTATGACGTCATATATGCAAAATTGATGACATTAGTATAATATTTTCTATACTTTTTTTCTATAAAAATAAAAAATCACGATAATTCAGCGATAGCATAAAAAATATTGTCATTGTCGACTTTTAAAACACAACTTCTTCAAAAATCCGCAAACCTGTAAAATTAAAGTTCGTAAAAATACATATATGACAATATTACATGCATCACTCCCAATCAACAATTCGAAGAAACGTTTAGTTTGGTGATAGACGACTTATCAATAAATTTTTCATGCAGCCACATCTAGTTTTCATAAAGGTTTCTATAAACAACAGACAAATAATCCCAATAAGTTATAATCAAAATTCTTACAGTAATATTCTGTAATTTTTGCAAAGGCAGTTAAACCGAGGGAGCATCTATGACGTAATTCGAGACTATGTCACCATAGCAAACTCCATGAAAACGCTGCGGAACTGTTTGAAAAATGAATTTCTAATGAGAAAATTCTCCTTCTATTTCCTAAAGTTGTTGTGGTAGGCCTAGAAACTAGGCTAAGAATTAATCAAATGCCATAGTAGCAGACGGAAACAAGTCATTAATGAATTCTCTATTATCATACAGGTTCCTAAATTGACGCAATGCCCACTTGTATTAATTTAGGTACTATTTATAAGTGAAAAGCTAAGAAAGTCGGAGCCAAAAAGGCGAGGAATGAAGCTCGACAGGAAACAGAATGATCTTCTAATAGCAACCAATGTGTAGTTAAATCTAATTTAAAAGTTGTTTATCCGGTTGTAATCACATCATTTGAGTCTTAGTACGTTTACTGCAAAAAGGTTTCGGATAAAAACAAGTTCGAAAATATCAGCGTCCAAATTATCTTGAACTTTTATCAAAAATATACATTCAGAAAGAATTTCATCAATCTCGTTATCGCTGTCATTATCTAAATGTCATTAAAAATCAAGTCAAATGAATATGACCGCTTCTAAAGAAGCATTAACAACGGAAAAATGACGAGAGAGTCATCCCTGTAGAGTTTTCTCAAGTGTTTGTGAAATTCTGATTAGAATTGAAACTTTGTAGGTCGCACAGCAAGCACTCAATATTCAATAATTTAAAATTATATCTATTTACTAGAAATATCCTAAATCATCAATAAATCTTTTTTTAACTGACGTATGAATTGTTTATTTCGTCCGAATAATCGGCAAGTTTAAGCAATTCTACCAACCAGAAAAGAAAAAAAATTCCTTCTAAGAACGCAAATCTATAAAGAACTTCACTAATGAGATTAAATGTGAATTGCAGTAAATGATAAAATTACACAAATTATCGTGATTTAGTCCCACGTCCATTAAAGAGAACATAATACATTAGTTTTCAGAAGTTTTATCGTATAACACGAGTCCCAAAAGTCACATTCCAAATTCTCGAAAATCTTTTATGAGAATGACATTGTAGATCTGAATGTCACTAAACTTAACTTCTAGTTTAAAAGGCTGAAAACTATTGGCAGGTACCTCCTTCATCTCTGCAAAGGAAATCAATTCGCCCATAACGAGCTCACAGAAGATATTTCCAACGTCTTCTGTATATAGATCTCTCATTCTATCATTAGCTGGTCTTCCGAAAACAAGAGAGATCAATTCAATAATGTTCGCATCCTTCCGAATAAGAATAAGTTGCCACGTGGGTCTCCTCAAGAAATCGCCACAGAATAACCCTACATTTGCTGTAGAAGCGTGGTGGAACTAGACTAAACTAATATTTATTCTAGACATAATTAAAACCAAATTTCTTTCAAAAACGCAAGTAAAAGTCAAGTAAAACACAAACACAGAATGTCTCCGTCGGAGGATTCGTCAAATAAAACATTCATAAAATACGTCTATCTACAATCTTGATGGAGATCTTCCCACAGTTATTTTCTGATTAAACTTTCCGAAAAAAAAAAAAATATATAAAACTACAAAGACGTAGTTCGAATCTCAACGTCATTTTTTCTAGCAATAAATTTACTGTTAACGAGTATTGCAGGATTGTGAATACCATTTTTTCCAATTTTTGCGATGAACATTGGACAAACAAAATTTTCCGCGGTTTTTTCAAGTTTTACAAACTTGAAACTTTTTGATTGAAAATAACTTGAATAAACCCTTATTGGAAAGATGTTCCCAATTATTGAACCCAAGGTGAGAACTGAAACCTATTTTACCGTAAGTTCAACAAATATCAAACAAGTCATAACTTTTGATAGATAAAAGATATTGTCATGAAACTTTAACATAGTCGTATGTATTAAAGAAAATCTGCTGATGTCACCAATTTTGCATATTACGTCATATTTTCAATATGACGCGCCAAAATCGAAAAACATATTTTTGATGTTTCTGGCGCGCTATAGATGACCAGGACTTAATTCTTTCTGAATTCTGATGGTTAGTTATAAAATCTTATCTTTTTAGCTTTCTAAATATGAAAACAGATTTGAAAAAGCTCTTTTCCTTGAAGATAGTGATTTAAGCAAGTATATGTATTTTCTCTTTACTTTTTTTATATGATAACGTCATCAAGTAACCATAATAACCATTACTTTTTGAGTATGATTTTCTCACTACTATTATTGAGGACTAACTTCATACCAAGTTTCAAGTTCATATCATTATGCTATCCAGAGATATTGACAGCGGGCCTACACACAAATTTTCCCGATTTTGGTAATTTTAGACTACTTAACTGTGTGAAATCACAACTTTCACATAGTCTATATCCGCCCCTGGTTGGAATTGCAGTCCTATCTTGGAGAAGCTTCAACTTCCAATTAAGAACAAGAAGACTACGTCGACTTGCACTTTTGACTTAGGTACCTTTATATGAAACTTCTGTATCATCTGGATCTGGAAGATTTCTAGATGAATTGGTTGATTCCGTCATTAACGGTGGGCGAAAAACTAGTGATGGTTTAAGAAATTTATAACGATAAATGGCAAATCATGTTTCTTCACAAGAACCCAGTATGATAGCATGAATTTTGCCAAGCATCAGTTAAAACTGATGGTGAAACATCTAATCACGCAAACTTTTTTAGTCTAGACGTTGTTTTTCATCAATTCATACGTCTTCCTATCCAGCTCCTTTTTTAGGCAAATCTTTACTTATATTAATTCGAAAGCGAAAGTTTCCCCTTCTCATTTGTTAGGACACCGGAACTCTTGGGGAATCTACCATAGCATGTTTTCTATCGTTACGACGACTTTATTCCCAAAACTCAAAATCTTCTTTTTTGAGAATGCTGAAACAAGGGGCCTACCTAAAAAAACATTTTGAAAATTGTTGCAAAATCTTTTGACTGCCAAATCAATGCATTTGCATCTTTTAAGAAGACTGAGCATGTTGTCAAACATGAGCTGACAAAATTTTTCAAAATCTACTTTTTGTATCGCTCTTAGATACTCTTATTTACTCTTCTTATCCTTCAAATCACTAACACATTTCTACTCTCTAACTGTGCATCTGTGTATGTACTTACTCTTACGTTTTCTTTTTATTTTCTTTCTATAGTGTTATAATGCATTTTAACTTTTAGCCGAGTAGTACTTTGTATATAAGGTAGCATTGGAGTGGCGTCCAATGTGAGCCTTGATTTGATGGCAAAAATGAGTTAGATTTGAATGGCTGACGCCATATTATTTTCTTTCCAATTACCTCCATTTTTCTTTTACGTCCTCTATAGATTATTTTACTCTTCATTAATTTGTTCTATGGTTTCTTGTGAACTCAATAACATCGGACCTATCCTCCAATTCTTCTGACATTATCCCATCATTTCTTTTCGTATTTCATTTTCCATCTCTTCCACCATTTCCGCTGTCTATATCTAGCCTTACTATTCGTTATTCTGCCATTTTCTAACCTATACTGTCTGCTCATACCATCACTACCAAGAACCCCTTACTTATATCCATACCTTTAAATTTTGCCTTTTTTCTTTTCCATGCTTCCCTGTATTTGCCATATAAAACTTATCACCAAATAGCTGAGGCAAAAGAGATTAGCACACTTAACCCTAATCGACCTGAGACTTTTGGGCTCCTAAGGCCTGGGGGTTATTTTGCCCCCCCCCTCCCTATATTTTTTAATAACCACAAATGCTAGGGACCTAGAATTTGGTTCTTCCATGTCGAATAGGGCTAATACTATAAAAAATATAGTGCTATGAACAAGTATTGAAATGTTGTCGATACAGCTGTGATCTTGGACTTATGCAGGACAGTGGTTTCTTTTTTTCATGTGTTACAGGAAACTAACCTACGGCCTGGCCGACAAAGCTTTACATCATTCAACAAGCTAAATTTGAAATTCTGCTTGATGGGGTGATCAAATCAACAGAAATTTCGAAAGGTTAAATAGATAAGAATCCCATACGAAGCTTCTGATTTTGGTAAATATAACTTTTTCTCTTTAGAAAAAGAAACAGCAATAAATCAAGCACCAAACTCTTGACAATTTAAAAAGGGTTAGAAATATCTGTTTTCAGACCACCCATTTTTCCTTAACTAAACATCGTGTCCGTTTAGTCAATAAAAAGGGTTGTTCTAAAATGGAAACGCTATTATTCAGGTTTCTAATAACTTTTATTAATCATTTGAATGTCTACAAATGGAATGTTTCAGAATTTAATTTGAAAGAAATTGGATGTTCGAACAACATTGTAGTCATGTTAGTTTTTATTAATATATTGTGTAGGTGGATCCAAGATTTAACACGCATTTTATGAAGTGTGAAAAATAAATAACAGATTAAAAAATGTTTTCTTCTTTCTTCATTGGCTTGTGCTGATCCTCAGTTCACTAAATCGTAAAGGTTTGCCTAAATCATTATTTATGATCAATCTTTATATTTTCATAGTAAAATGAAGTGATTTTTTTACGAACCAATACAAAAAGTACACAGATGCGAAGGAATAAGAGGTGTTTCATTGAACTTAGCTATCAGCTCTATAGGATATCATGATTTCAAAAATTAAAAATGTTGCTATTTCTTGTATATAAGCAAATGAGGTTTAGCAGTCTGTCATGCCATGTATATACCCTCTTGTGTCTACATTTTTCACACTCAACGCTCTCTTATTTCTAACGAAAGAAGAAAAGACTAGTTGATATCGCCTGTCGAATACACACGTAAAACATCCTAAAAAGACAGTTTCAGGTATGCTCTTATAAGAGCTGATGAATGGTTCTATCATCCTTTATAAATCAGCGAGTCGCTAACTTAGAAAACCTAGATCTAGATTTGAATACGTAGACGTTTCTCCAACGGGAAATATCTAATAAGCCTTAATTAGACGCAAGCAGCTATATGTAACAGATTTTAACTCTTTCACTGCCACGCTTTTTTCAAAAACCAAAATCATTGAACCTTGAAAAGATTTATTAGAAAATTAAAGAACTGTTAAACAGCTAAAACTTTTCTTAAAATCGATAAGTATACCAATCGGTACAAAATTTTAAGTTTGTGCCAAAAATACAATAAAAGTTAAAATATAAATTAGAAGCAGGGCCGACAACACTGAAGGAGAAGGGGAAGGGGCAGGGAGCAGTCAAATTTTAAACAATTTTCTTACCCGCCAAATCATGGTGGGCAACAATATTTTGAAAAATTTGAGCCCCTCTACTTTTAAATGCGTGTTGTCCGCCCTGAAAAGCCATGATCATTTCAAGTTGATTTGGTATTTTGAATCTTAAATCACGAGTATACTCCTCATTGGCAGCTTTAATAAGATTCTTAGGTCAATCATAGTTCTGAATTGCAGAAAAATGTTCCCATGAAAATGGGTAATAAATAAGACCGGCTAACCTTACTAATCTTTATACAAGGCAGATGCTTTGATTATAAAGCACTGTTAACAGAATTTCTTAATGAAAAACGAAGTTTTTACTTCTTGTCATATGAACTAACAGCCAATTGCGAATTAATCCTCCATTTGCATTAATCTACGTTTGTCTGTAATAATTGAAAAAAAACTATACATTTTACGACTTAACGACTTTTTGATGATGTTTCTGTTTCACATTAATTTACAAAACATTGACGCCTAAGCGTATTTCCCATCATATCAATTTTAAAATCAATTCAAATATAGTTTTCAGCGAAATGGAAGCAATAGTATAGTCTGCATAACATATCATAAAGTTTTACGATATGTGGCTGTTATATTTCGGCACTTGAGTTTTAAATTGTCACAGTCTCCAATGTAGTCTGTTAAAAATGTCCCAGAGTACTGAAGTGTTGAATAAAACCACATTATGATAATTTATGACATAATCTAAGCTTTAAGAAGTAGAATGCACAGTGGGGAAAAAGAAATGTGTTTCCTACGCCTTGATCTCTGATACGACCGAATCAGACCAATTTAGAGTCTGGCTTAATTGAGTCACTCCTTTTCAAAACTATTGACCTTATGAAAAAGCTGTATTGAAGTTGGAACAAAACAAATTAGGAACCTTACTCATGCTATAATCAAGGGTAGAGAGTTATTGAGCACAAACTTAGGTTCAATATTACGCGCACTTTCCATATTTTTCAAATTCGATTCACGAAAACTTCAATCTTAGTTGATACCAAATATATTTTTCATCATCTTCATTACAAAAAGGGAAAACAAATTTATTCAAAATTGAGGGACTGTATTTTTTCTAGTAGTGCAGATTGTTGAAAATAAATTACAGATTTGAGAGATTGAAGTTTTCGTATATCAAATATAAATCTTATAGAACACGAAAGATGAAGACTGAAATTATATGTTTTATTTGTTTCACTCAAAACTTCGATCACTGCCAAAATTTTTTTGATATATACATTAGTAAATTTTGAATAAACAGTAATATTTCCACATCTAGACACTGTTTAGGAACACCAGTCAATACTGCTTAGTTTCAAAGTGTATATTGCTTACTAAAGTCTGTCTCAGAAAGAGTTACAGTTGGAAAACTTTTTCTCATGGTTGTGTTTACGTATGATAGTCAATAAGACCTCATTGAAAAGATAATCTCGAGTGAAATTTTTTTAGATCTCATTGTAAAATCTTCATTAATCTTAATGTAAAATTTTGAAAATGAATAAGATAAATGAAGAAGAAAAAATGAAAT
>JAUBWS010039439.1:0-17819 GCA_032270445.1 Darlingtonia californica | reverse complement strand
AGGGAGGAGCTCAATCAAATGATTGTAATAATGATTCGTATAGAGAATTTTACCTTTATAATACATTTTTAATAAGACTTTAACATTATTTTTTACATAGTTTCAGTAACGAAAATCTTTAGCTTTAATTTTTACCAATACCAATATTTCTCGGAATAAGAAAAACTTAGGGGTAAAGTACTCAAGAAAGGCTCGTACAGTCTGGGAAACGCACAAAAATCAAAAAATCATAAAAAAAATCAAAAAATCACACTAAACATCAAAAAGGAAGAAATTGTGTTTCATCATAACCAATTAAATGGATCAAAGCGATTTACAAGAAAAATCATATACCTTATTGTCAGAGATGAGAACATAGGTCATTGAACCAGATGGAGCTCTGCATCTGCAACTTAGTTGACCAGGTCCAGCATTTCGACCATCAAGTGTGAATAAAACTGGCTGACCTGCTGTTCCTTCCTTGATGCCTTTCCCCTCAACGACTAAAAGAAGTAAAAAATGATTAAGTTGTTCACTAATATGTCATATAATTATTTTATATCAAAGCCTCTTAAATGTGTTTGGTTGAGCGAGTCATCCAGGAAAGTTCGACTCTAGGAAGTTGTCACTATTAAACAGTTATTTATATTAGTTAATTATATTCAAATTAAATTTTTAAAATTAAACTTGTCAAAATTTCCATGAAAAACCAGGAGGAAAAGAAATGATTTACAGAAGTTTGTTCACCAAACATTATAATTTCTTCATACGAAAGCCTCTAAAATGTGTTTGGATGAACGAGTCATGTTTAAAATGTTTGTTTCTAAGAGTTAAAGCTTATCAAAAGACCGTTTGACACTATGTATCACTATAGTGTCATCATTGGCAATCATTTATTGCAATGTACCGTTGAGAGCACAAAATTTGAACACCTAGTGGTTATGTCATACAAACAAAATACTTCAGCAAAATCTTTCAAAAAATGTCCCCTAAAACGCGATCGCCAATTTAAAGTCGTTAATGATCTCATATACTGAATGTTAAATAACACGAGGGATGAGAATTTGCATATTTTAATAATAATACTTGTTTGAAAGGTTGCCAGACAAAATAAGTTTTTTTTTCAAATTCCAGAACTTTCCAGGACTACTTTCGTGTTTTTCCAGGACATTTGCTTGATTTTTTCAGGATTTTTCAATAACAACTACAAACTACAAAAACATTGTTTTCAAACTATCCTTTGAACAATTCTTACTATATCAATATCTTTGGCGATATTTTGAAAGAAAGAAATTAAATCTATATGAAAAAAGTTGAACAAAGTAAAATACAACCATTATCATAGGTACACACAGTACCTCAAAATATCTAAACACGAAGCATGGACAAAACTTTCAAAGAAATCCCAGATTTTCCAGTAAGGTTTCAAATGAAAATTAAAGTTTATAGAACCTTTTAACATATGAACGCTACGAAAGGCTATTTTTTAAGAAAACTTGTGATTTCAACCTGTTTTTTCCTGTAATTAAGAACAACTCGAGAACATTTTTAGCTTTAAATCGGAGAAATGAAGAAATCCTCGCCTTAATACTCGAAATCATTACTTCATCCGCGAAATTTAATCCTTTTAAATTACTATGCTAAGAATGAGGCTGCATTTCTTAAAACACCCACAGTGGTTTACAATCTCACTACCGAAAGCTTCATGAATGCGTCGAACTAAGAATGTCCGTAGGATTTTCAGCCACATATTCACAATAGAGACTCAATTGCATGCAACTGTGGAGTTTGGTAAATCCTCTTTACCTGGGTAAGAATGTGGGGTTGAAGAGTGATTGTACGAAGACTGACTGGACATTGGCCTATTTGCTGCACCAGTATTGCGACTGCTGCTGCTATACGTCCGACTGGATGTTGGTCTATTTACTGCACCAAACATTGTGTTGTTATTGTCGTTATGAAAGGTAGAATGACTGGATACTGATCTACTGGGTACACCATGTACATAGTTGTTGTTGTAGGCAGACTGACTGGACATCGGTCTATCGTCACCATACATTAATGTGTTGTTATTACTATGGTAATGTGCAGATTGACTGGATACTGACCTACCAGTTTCACCATAAGAGGTGTTGTTATTGTAAGGTGCTCGATCAACTGCATCGTAAGATTTGGTATTATTGGTGTGAAAGACAGGGGCTGGATTTAACGCTCGTGTTTTCTTTACAATTGTACGCTGTGTATAGTTCTTTGGTAAAGGTTTATTATCAAACCATAGTTGACCTGAATCTCGTCTCACATTGCGTCCATCACGTTGTCGAAGACTTTGTGATAACACAAGTCCATCATTCCTGTACATTTTACCATGACTGTCTTGGTATTCCTTATTGTTGTTGCCTTCATGTAGAGAACGAATTGTCTGGTTTCGCGCCATTACACGCTGTTTCTCAAAAGGTATTCCTTCCCCATTTGCATATAATTGTTGACGGTGTACACTTTTTGGAGGCAACATGATCTATCTCTAGCTCACAGTGACTCTCCCTCTTTCTATGTTTTCAACGCAACATTCTATTACTTTATTCAAATTTTATAGCAAACAGAAATTGACAAAGAATAGAAAAATGTAAGAATAATTGCCTTTTGATACATATAATTACCGTAGCTGTTTCTTTATTACAAAACCGCAGTCATGTGGGAATCGATATAATTAACCTGTTATCGAAACATTTTAAATGGCATTTCATAGAATACTTTTGCATGCGTAATTCTTAAGACAAACAAAATTTTGCTGAGAAAATCTAGCTCGAAATTTAACGCTATGATGAAGGTATGGGAAATCGTGAAATTTCTTAATAAATGTGCACTTTTCAAAGCAACGTCGATAAAAATAAATGCCCTGTAACATTATTATGTATTAGGTTTCAAGTGTATTATTTTAATTTTAAAATCGATACATAAAAATGCCGGTTATCTTACCTAACGCGTCATTCGTGTGAGCCATGATATACCCAAGTCAATTGAATTATATTCTTCGACCTTGATCTGAATAAAGTTCTTTAGGAAAGTCAATTTTCTAATGTGTTGATCGTTTTTAATAAAGATGAGTCAATTCTATGCTGCGATGCTAGTGAAAGAAATCTCGTAACTTTTACAGGGGGCAGTTCATTTTCAAAAAACATGTAAAAACTAGTAATTTGATCAATCAAAAATATGAAGGCATTGTGGATTATGTTAATTTTGTGTCATAAAATAACATTGCTGATTACCAAATTTGAAATAGTTTTCTCTTTGACCGATCTATTGAATTCAAAATTTCATTCTAGCCCCCGTCTTTTTTTCAGAATGCTTATTTATAATTAATTTTTATGAGCATCAAGAATCATTACGACAATAACTTTTTTTTGTTTTTTATAAACTCAAAAGAAAGAATTTAAAAGAATGATTTCGAATTATCGCCATCTTAGGTTGGCAATAGCAACTGTGTGTTTCTATGCATCCTATATAACTATCCGATTAAAATTTAATTGCAATATGAATAATCAATCTCAAGATAATTGCTGATATTAGTCAATGAACCATTTACTGCTATTTCAGAGTTTCCACAAGATTTAAAGGTCATTTAAAGAATAAGGGATCCAATTAAAACAATAAAGAAATTATAAACTATTATTTGTCATATTTGTCATCTACTAAAACAACCACCAATCAGATTTCAGCTTTCAAGTACGCGCGAGAATTTGTGCTAATCTAACCCTAAAACAATCATCGTTACTCGCGAATTATGAACGAACTCAAATTTGCTATGCTATATCATCTAAACTTCTTGGTACTCACAAAGCCACATCACAGGCTCTACATTCACGATACACCGAACCTTCATATATGGTAAGTCCATGACGATCCACACGGTAAGAAAGTTTCAACCTCACAGGTGTAGGATTACAGGATATGCCTACATGCCAATCTACCAGTCTCGAACTTTTGAAAACTTGCATAGAAGCCATCGTGGAAATTATAGCTAGGAACCTTTTGGCTTGAAGTGGTTAACCACTCCGCGTCATACAATCAATCGTCATACAGTGAAAGTGGTAAGTTAAAACTGATAAAGATGCAGGTTGATAATGATATCAGTCCCTATAAATACTTGAGTACACATTGCACGAATTTGGCGAATAACTTTTCCGCGAACCAGAAAATCGACAAACAGTGAGAAACTTACCAACTGGCTTAGGTTTATTCAGGACTGTCACCTTGAACGGACTTCCTTCAACATCCTCATTGTCCCATTTGACGTCCACCGCATACGCGCCCGGCGCTTCCGGTGTATACGTGACGTCAAAAGTACCATCGCCATTATCATGAATACGAGGAGCCACGTCGACGTTATTCGGAGCGCCGTGTACAGTGGCGGTTAGGTGGCCTGGGCCTGCATCACGTGTATCAATATTAATGCTTGATTGGTCACCAACGATACCTGTAAAAAATAAAAATCCGTTCCGAGTAGACAAGAAATTTCTTCAACTTTTCTATTCACTCAGTGGTATTTTTTGTTTTCATTTTTGTGTAAATCCACTTAACGTCTTACTATTCCATTCCAAAATATTTTTTACTATTCAAAGGGACTAACTTTTCGTGACAAAATATTCTCATATCTCAAAAATAATCTGATTGAATGTGGTTTTTAGCTTTGATGTTATTTGAGAAATTAGTCTTCCTTTTACATGAGATTACAATTATTGAAAACACGATACCCGATTTACATACATACAGTCTCGTCTCGTTTTCGTGAAGTTTACTATGACAACGAGACTATCCATGCGAAGTGCAATGGAAGCTCCGGAATTTAACTAGCTTTGAGTACATTTCAGAAATATCATTATGGTAATCCTAGGCGGGGTTTCAAACGCCAAAACTAATTTCAGAAATCTGCTATTTAAAGTTAGGCAACAAGTTGTGTGATTAATAAGTTTTCTATAAGACCTAAAGAATTAGGTCAAAATTTTTCCATGGCGTTGTCCAGAGGTAATTTCCATCAAAAAGTTACGTCGACACATTTCGTCAAACGTTTACACTGGATCAGGATTTATTAAAATGTTTTCTACGGTAGAGTTTAACGCGTTTTAATTTCGAAGATAAGTTCGACAAAAACTTTTTCGATGCGCAAGTGTCACATGTTTGTTTTGGATTTTCACATTAGTGTATAAACATTCGTCGGTTTGATAAGTTACGACTACTAAGCCACCAAACTCGACGCAATTTGCAATATGACACTTTGGAGTCCGTTGTCAAGACAGAAAATTAGTTTCAAAACGAGGTTGGACATGGTAAATAATAACCTCCGGAACGGTGTACCGATTATCTAACGATTGAGCTTAATAACACTTATAAATAAATGGACATCAAGTGTTGGACATACCTTGAGTAATTCCTGGTCCACTAACACGGACTTTCTTCGGATAAGATACAATCTTTGGTTTTCCTTCCTTTACATCTACAATGTATGGACATCCTTGCAATAGAACTCCAACGTAATAAATATTCAACTCATGACGACCGGCATCAACTGGTGTAAAAGCTATCTCACGACTTGCATCGTTTACGAATTTCACATAACTTGGTATACGTTTCCCATCAGGTCCTATAACTTCACCCACAACATCACCTTTGCCAGCATCTTCGGTGAGTTTGACCAGGAACGAATATTCCGTGGTTGTTTCTACTATGGTTTCTGTAGATATAATAACAACAGCCTCTTCCGGGTCTCCTACGTTGACGTCAAAAGGACTGCCCTTCACCGGAGCGTCGTTATAATTAACGTATAAATCATAAACACCGACAGTGTCTGGTTTGAAAACACAGTCATAAAGAGTCTCAGTTTTTTTGACGACAATGACGTCCTTTCGGTCGCCTTTATGTTCCATGTACGCCGTTAAATCTCCAGGTCCGGCGCCGGCAGTTTCAACTTCAAAATGAGTGTCTTCTTTAACGCGCGCTTCTTTGATACCACCACCGGAAGTGACAATTTTGTTTGGATCGCTAACCTGGTGAAGTATGTATAATATGACGGTTAAATTTTTGAACGGACAGTAGGTCGAGAATACGGCTCAAACTACTCTCTCAAGGTGCAGATTTAGAGATACGGCAAAAAAAAACACGTCAAAAGGGCATAAGATAATTTAAATGTCATTAACAATAAATAACAATTTTTAACGATTTTTTCCACTCCCGTAATTTTTCTACCTCTAAAACCGCGCGCCTGTTCCCGAAGTCGAGCTCTGCACAACTCAAGTCGGGGCTATTAATGCTTTTGATGAATAGCAAAACATACCCAGATGACAAAAGGACTTCCGTCGATTTCGCTGTCACTCCAATACACTCTCGTTCTGTATTCTCCTATTTCATTTGGTGTGAATGATACAGCATGGTTTCCATCATCTTCACTGTCAACATCAGTTGCAACCTGGTTTCCACGCGGCCCGAATGTTTTAGCTGTTAGATTACCTGGACCAGTGTTCTGTGTATCCACAGAGATACCTATGCGTTCGTATAGCTCTGCATACAGGTGTTTATCTATAACGCAAAATGAAACAATAACCATAGGTGCAAGATCCAATGAAATTCTGCAGTTGGGCTTTTTCATGTACGTTAAGCAGTCACCCCCCCCCCCCAGCATAAAATCCGTAAATCTTATTCAATTTACATGAAAATTGGCACAGACATAGACTACCATGTGAACTTTCAAAAAAATTGGAAAAAAATTGGAAAAAAATTACCAAAAATGCTGACATCAGCATTTTTTGGTGAAAATAGAGCGTGTTTTTTATATTTAATAACTTTTTTTGTAGGAGAGATATTTTTGTTCTATTTTTGGTTTAGAAATAATAAGACAGTGGAGTTTATTTTTAGTTGTAAGTGAAGTTCAAAATGTTCATAAAAATGTTTAACGAGCGCGCCAAAATGACCAAAGTTCAGGAAATTGGCCATGTGACGTCACAACTTAAAAATCTGATTTTTTGACATCCTTCCCTTGGTATTGACTGAGTATTGGTATTGTTTGGGTAAATTTACCCCCCCCCCCTTAACCGGAACAGGGTTAAATAAAGGCTCATATTCTCATCTCATATCGGTCATAGCACTTTGTTTCTTACTACCAAGCGGCCAACTCGATATAGCAAACATACGTTTATTCGAAAGTGATGTTGAAGGGACGAGGGGAAAAATTCGAGATATAGTTGAAGTTCCACTTATCTTCTTCAATTTACATGAAAATTGGCACAAACATAGACTACCATGTGAACTTTCAAAATATTTAAAAAAATGGAGAAAAATTACCAAAAATGCTGACATCAGCATTTTTTGGTGAAAATAGAGCGTGTTTTTGATATTTTATAACTTTGTTTTTGTAGGAGAGATATTTTTGTTCTGTTTTTGTTTTAGAAATAATAAGTCAGTTCTAAATGAAGTTCAAAATGTTCATAAAAAATGTTTAACGAGCACGCCAAAATGACCAAAATTGAAAGTGATGTTGAAGGGACGAGGGGAAAAATTCGAGATAAAGTTGAAGTTCCACTTGTACTGTATGGCACAAGCAGGGTGGCCACTCACGTTTTCAAAAAAATTCAAGAAAAATTCAAGAACATTTCAAAAACAAAATATTGTTTTTCAAGAACAAAACTATTTTAAGCAACTTCAACAAACGCTAATAAATTTATCAATCAAAACTCCTAGAATTTGATATTATTGCCAAAATTCAAGAACATTCAAGAACGAAGGGTGAAAAATATACTTTTTTGAGAACCAATTCAAGGTCAAATAAAGTTCAAGAACATTCAAAAACATTCAAGGATTTCAAGCACCAGTAACCGCCCTGACAAGAAAAAAAAAAGGACTGGAAAATTTTTTTCGAGACCCGTTCCCGTTATCGAAAAATCCGCCATAACGGAAGCCGACTTTTTTTATGTACATAATCAACAGCACGCTCGCCAAAGAAAAGCTATAAACTCTTGATGCTGTTTCGACATAATTGTGCACAGCACAAAGCTTTATTGAATACGATCCAATCTATTACCATATATAGACTAATTACTTCCATATATGGGAATACACAGACACTTGCGCTGTTTTTCGATTCTAAGTTCAGAATAACTTTTAACGTAAAAACCTCTAGGTAAGTGAGTGGTTAGGACGCTAGACGCGTAAACCTGAGTCCAGAGTTCGACTCGCTTTGGAGGCTTCCGGTTGTGAAATTTACCAATCACTATCAATTCTGCAAGTTCTACATGGCACCTTGATGTGATTTAAGGAAGACAGGATCCCTCAATAATATCAGTTCATCAAGAGTCATTACAGAGTAAACAATCAAACCTTTTCATTAAGGCGTTTGTGCAGAAATTTTTAAAGGTCAGACTGACGTTCTTCAAACGCCACGAAGGCATATGAGCGTCGGATAATGTTCAAAAGGCGTGTTCTGTTTGCCAATGAAAGTATAGAAATGCTACAAACCTTGATCATATTCCGCTGCAGGTTTTTCTTCGATTGATATTTGTATTGGTTCACTGGCATATTTCTTGCCATTCACTTCTATTTTTACATCGTGCATTCCAGCAATATCTGGTGTAAACCGAACCTTATGCTTGCCATCACCCATATTTGTGATATTGCAAGGAGGTTTCGAATGATTTGGTCCTTCAATACTTGATGCAACGTTGACATGACTTGATCCCGTATCGATAATGAACTCAATAATATCTCCGGGAGTACCACCTGAACGAAGAAACGAATATAAGGCTAGAAATATTGTGATTTCTTTTACGAGAAGATGATTGGGACGAAAATAATATGGACTGATTGAGAGAAATCTACAGGCATTGAATGATGTACAGCATCGAAAGTTTCTAGCAACTTCCTAAAGGTATAAATAACTATGACATGTGTATCAAGTTCAGTCCTTTGTTGACATGATCCCTCTTCCGTGTCAAAAATATTAATCATGGGTAAGAAGACCTTACTTTCAGTAGCCATTGCACTTCGAAAACCATAAATTTTATTAAAATGATGAACATTTTGGATGCAAAGTGTAAATAAGTTATGCTCAACACGAGATGAGACAGTTCCTTCCAATTTCTTCAAAAATCTCATGATGTGACAGATTTATAGTCACTTCTCGTAGCTTTACCTTCTGGAATCGTTTTACATTTTTTCTATTTTCTTAAATTTTTTTCTTACTTTTTTTATGTTATATTGGTTAACCAGAGACGAACGATGAAAAATAAGAGTTTTAAAAACATCCATAAATAATAGATTATTTTAATCAATATCGTAAATTCACTTAGATGATAGATATATATAATCAAAATCATTTGTTTACGCTGTCAGGCTTAGTTCACACAAGAAACTTTACTCTTTTTTATAAGAACCGGATAATTTTTGCTCATCTTCAATATTTTTATTTTTTCGCTCAATTTGACCCTCAAATATTCTTATTCTAAATTCTATACAAAATTAAAAATCCAAACATTTTAGCGACATTCGTATTGGTTCTACGATAAATTGCTGCTACCCTTGCGGAGAGATTAAAAATCTTGTATTAGAGCCTTTATTTAATTAGACAACTATTTTAAGTAAGTAGTAAGTAGATTGGAGAGGCCTAGTGTCGGTATCAGCCGTGTAACGAGGGAGTCTATCCAATTTTCCATTGCGCTAGAACAGGGAGATGTATTGCTGAGACGGAGCACTACACCTGCCATCAGCTCCTAGTAAATTACCACACAGATGGTCGGGCTCAAACCAGCAACCTTTCGGTTGCAAGGTAAGCCTTCTACCGACTGAACTATCCGACCCTTATTTTACCCAACTATTTTATTTTCTTCTTATTGCAAGCCATCTGTGAGCCGAGCCTCATTTTGTTCTTATTTTTCGGAGGAATATGAACTTTAATGTCCTTATAAATGTAGTTCTTACAAAAAAAGTGTATTCTCAGTTTTTCTTCATGATATCTTACTACTGCAGAGAAAATTTTGATGAAAATAATCTGTAAAAGAGGTTTTAGTAGAAAATCGCAAAACAATTTATGACAAATTGACAGGTATGGATCTATCATTTTTGATGGTTGACGCTATGATCATCATAAAGAAAGTGACACTCTTAATGGATACTCTTCTCATTAATCCTTTCAATAAATTATAACTTTGATGAAGATATTAAAGGTTTTAAAGGTGTTTGAGGTCAAAAAAATTGGCAGTCAGTTTTAACTCGATTACTGTTGCAGTTTAAAAACAACATGGATATTTTGTCTGCAGATAGCGGGGCAAAATGTTAACAATACGTCACTCAGCAAACCGCCTGCGGGAATTCAAATATATAGAGGTATTTTGATCAAATTAGGAGGCTCTTTTGCACTCTTCAGTTTCTTGAAGTTATAACAAAATATTAGAAGCAAAAAAAAAACGTTTTTAACTTTTCTATTATGTATCTTGGTTTTTCCCTTATAAAATTTCTAAGAAATCCCCGATTTTTTCTATCTATACTATTAAATATGGAGTCAATAAACAACGGTTAACAATTTTAGCGATTGCTTTTTAGTTCACATGCTTCAAATTCTTAGCTTTGTCAAAGTCATAGATATTAATAAAAGCCAGGGAAATTGGGGCGGGTCCCGATAGTCTGTGCACCAGCTCTTGGCACACCTCGCCTAACATGTTACCTGGTAATAGTGAGAGAAAAAGAGCACCCGAATACATATCAACAAGTCACAAAGAGAAAAAAGATCACGTGACTTACCTTGCAAACCTTCACCTGACAATTTAATTTGATAAACAGGGATTTGAGGAGAGACCCGATGTGGACTTTTTGGAATGTGTTCGTTGTTATATTTGATTTCAACTTTATGATTGCCTTCCTGTTCCGGTTTATAACTATATACACGGAGTTGGGAATTTTTGTCTTCGTGAGACACAGGAACTGATTGGAAGCCCGGACCGGTGACGGTCACCTGAAGATCATCGAGCGGATAGTTTTCCTCGCATCGCACGTAAATCTCATTGTTTTCACCGACTTTTGAATCGGTGAGACCAGCACCTGACGCGTTAAAAGCTTCATGCTGGGCCATTGTCTCAACAGGCGGGGCTACTGGTGCAGGTGGCTGATAACCGTTTGTTAATTTCGCCTGAAAGGAAAATTAGATTTCTGATCAATGTACAGACAAGACTATAAGTTCAGCCCAGCAGGGAAGAAAACTGTTAGTCAAAACATATTAAATAAAACCTACGAAAAAGAATGAACAGTTATTTAAAACATATATCAACTCTTTAAAATTCGTTTAAAAAGAGTCTTACTCATGCAGAGCGTTGCTTCATTGTGCTAGGTATCATATTTGGTAGGGTGGTCTGTGTAAATAGACCATTAATTGGATGTATCTTCCAGGAAATGGTCCTAAGGTTTTTCTTTTTAGCGACGATCGTTAAATGACCAAATCAGGACTAAAAACGACCATAAAATGGCCAAACGACCAAAACATGGCCAAATAGCGACCATCATATGCAAGTCAAAAATGAATAAAAATGACTGAAAAATGACCATGAAATGAAATGACCAAAAATTAAAAAAAATCTAGAAATGACAAGTAAAAAGAAGAAAGGAGGTACTTTTAGCCAATACCTGGGCACCGGGGTGGGTGGGTGTAGGACCCCGGAAATTAGCTAAATCCCAAAAGTATAAGAGTACGTTTTGGACAAAAAATAAAGTATTATATTTCTGATTATATAGTGTTTAAAACCTGTCATTAAAACTTAAAAACTGAGTGAATGTGGTTGTGCACTAAAATAGCCAATTCCCAAAAGTACCCTCAAATTTTTCGCAGGTGGTGGTCAAAAGTACCCCCCCCCCCCCCCATGATGAAATGACTAAAAACGACGAAATAGTAAAAATAAAATGACAAAGATTTGACCGTAAAATGACCAAAAGATAACCATAAAACACGTCTGTCTAAAAGTGACCGAAGAAATGACAATGACATAACCAAACATGTTTAAAGCTGACAAAAAAATGACAATGAAAAACTTTCACCTAGAACTAAAAGTTCATTTCAGAAACTATGTTTTGAGATGCTAGTATGTAAGCATTCTTTAAAACTCCTCGTTGTTAAATCATATAAATAGAACGAATCTCCGGTCATTACAAATCAAAATCAAATCGTCCGCAAGTCAGTCTCCCTTACTTTCTATTTATCAAGGATATATAATTTTAAATCTTTCTTATTAAAGAAAAACTTCCATACAATTGAAAAATATAGCCTGGATACCCAGCTCATATTTTTACAAATGAATATAAAAAAACATTAAAATATACTACTAAGTTTATTACACACTGTTCAGGTAATATTTACTGATTGCCAATAATTCATAACATTGCGCGAGGGCAAGTAACATACTTAGATATCTATGTCTTAGAAATAAGAGCTTGGCTATACCAATTTAAGTTTCCACGCCAATATTTAGAAAACAGAGCGTGATATTAAGTTATCTTCAAAGTATCCAAAAGACGTCTTCGTATTAAACTGACGTGTTGTAGTCCGCAGCAATGAGCTGTCTCAATCGCTGAAAATTTACATGATCGAAAAATAAGCAATTTCATGAGGATTCTGCTCTAGCTCACTCAGAAAGACAAAAAAAATGCAACAATCTTCCGTTACTTAGCTCTAAGATACGTAATGTAGCTTAATAAATCCCTATCAAGAAAACAGAGGTGAAATTTTCACTCAGAAACCAAAACAAACCAAATGCAACAATCTTTCGTTACTTAGCATTGCAACGCGTCAAAAATGTAGCTTATTAAATCCCTGTCAAGAAAGCTGAGGTGAAATTTTCACTCAGAAACGAAAACAAACCAAATGCAACGATCTTTCGTTACTTAGCATTGCAACGCGTCAAAAATGTAGCTTATTAAATCTACAGAAAGAAAGCTGAGGTGAAATTTTCACTCAGAAACCAAAACAAACCAAATGCAAGTAGTATATCTTTTGTTACTTAGCATTAAAACACGTCAAATATGCAACTGATTACAACTCCCTCAATCAAGCTAACTATGGTGAAAATTGATCAACACAGCTTCACAATAAATAATACCACAGTACTGCGTAAAAAGATTCCGAGATGAAAAATCCTTGTTTGTATGGGTGAGGAATGCCAATTGATAAGAACTGATGAATTCTAAAATCATTTAATAATGCCTTTATGTAATCCTTTGTGAAATCCCATTAGATATTATCAACAATAAATTACGCTCCTCTTTCCACCCCTATTATCAGTCGAGATAATGCTGCAAAAAAGATTTTACACAACTTATGCTGTACCAGTGTAATACTCCATTTGACGTTAACTTCAGCTCTTGTTTTATACATAGATGGGTTCTCTGTGACTTTTCAGTCCAAAACCCTTTTTTAAGTCGACTTTGAAGTCAAGAGAGCTTTTTTTTAACTTTAACCCTCCCCTCTCATGGCCAGGGACACCCGCTACTTTTCTCCCTTTCCAGATCTCAATCCTGCACTAGCTACTCTAATTAACTCTCGCCCAACCCTGATCATCCAGACAACGTGAACAAAAAGATTTGAACGCACCGAAAATAGGTTGGCGTCAATATTACCAGGGACGTGACCTTAGCTCGAACCAAAGCTGGCTCTCTAACCAATGGATCACTATTGCCTGTTAAACTGACCTGCCTATTTCCGCTACGTTCAGATCATCAAGGAAAGTTTATCCTGTGATAGCCAAGACTTGGTGAAATCAGGTGGCGGAGGAAACCCACATGTATCGGCACCTTGTTGTCGGATACTGGCTACGGGTGTGTGGATCATCTAAGGGGGTCAATGGGGGATAGAGTCACCTGGAGGAAAATCAACGAACTAGTCCGACCGGGAGGTCGACCATTGTGTGGTAGGTGAGGAGTGTCATACAGGGATAATAATAAACCCTAGCGTGGTAATGAAGGACCTACACTTAGTAAATCTCATCTCTGATATAAAGGATACCCAGAAAATCATCTCACTCATTGCAAAATGGATCCTACCCCTAAAAACGTATCGATGAAAGAAAAGGCAACCTACTTTCCTGTAACTGCTGTTGCTTAGTTTCCCTTTTCTCTGACTCATTGGAATAGGGATGCCCCGAAGTAAGTTTTGATCGAAAGAAGGCAACCGACTTTCCTGTAACTGCTATTGCTTTGTAACTCTATCCTCTGACTCATTGACATAGAGTTGCCCCGAAGTACGTGTTGGCGGAGAAAAAGGTAGTCCGACTTTTCTATTTTTCGTTGCATAGCGATTTAATAAACATTCTTGAAAAAACAGACGTAAAGTTAAAGAGATCTAGAGAATTAAAAAGACTTTATTAAAACATAATTACGTATGGTATGGAGGTATTCATCCCTATAATTAGCACGTTTAATTAATTACCAGTTGTAGAAATTTCTTTATCATTTTCTAGTAATTTAACCATCCTTACAACAAGTTTATAAGAACATGGTTGTAAGAAGCTACTGTAATATGATTGATTGACTAAACTTCAAGAAACGTACAGTTTAGAAACCGTATAATGCAAACTCCTACAGTTCGTAAAATCACCTAAATCGAGTGAAATTTTGGGGCCAAAACTCCCATGGTTCGACAGATCAGTTCATATAATGCAAAAAAAAAACTTTTAGGTCCTAAGGGTTTTCCAACTACATGGCTTCTACGGTACTAGTTGAATGATTTCAGTACAAGCGAGTGGAGGGCTGGTCTGGCTAGATTGTAGTCAGAATTACTTTGTATTCTGTTATGTACTCTATTACCCAATTGTTTACCACCTTCAACTTCCTAACTGAGTTCAAATCCATTGTTTAACATGGACTGGTAGTTCAAATGGTGGAGTACAAGCCCCAGAAATGCTAGATCGTGGACTTGATTTCACTTCAACAATTCTTAAATGTGAGTCTAACAAACGAGTATTAAAAGTGTTTTTTCCAAATTGCTATGAATATAAGGAAAGTAACCACTGGATTAACACACATTTAGGTAATCTTGATATCCAAAAATAAGATTCCAAAATGAAAGGCCTGTACGGACTCTAACTGAATATTTGTTAAAAAAAAGACCTCTCTCTAATGCAAAGATCACATACGCAACCTAAAGGGTCCAAACCGTAACTATTTCCTCATATATGTCATATTTCCACTGTCTAGATATATGCTTTTAGCTTATGGTAGGGTCGGGCTAAAAATTAATCATTTCAATGTAAAAGACGTTTTTTATTAAAAGTTTTGGCCCAAGTCCTAAAACTGCTTAAATTTGAAGATACGCGTTTAAAATATCACTTCGGAGGGTCTATTTTTGAACCCCCCTGGGCCGTAAAGGTTGAAGAGATAAATAAACTCCGGCAGTTGATTTCAGAGAACAAGAACAACCACTTACGTTTAAAGAACCTTTCTTCATCAAAGAAGTTATGTTCATATGGTACATAGTGCTGACACTCTCCCTGTCCTTACATTAAACGTAATGAGATGATTTGTCATTCAACGAGGAAAGTCATAGAATTGACATAAACAATCCGACTCTATCATTGAAGAAATCATTACTATCGATTAAAATCTAAGCTTATAATTTCAGTCTCCATGCACCAAATATCAACCAGTATATGATTTATATTGAAGCCAAGCTTGCAAAGTTTTTGTCTCAATGTACCGAGCATCAACTAAGTACACCTTTATTGTGACATACTTTATAAATTAAAACTTAATTTTGGTCTCCATGTCCCAAAAATCAACCAGCAACACGGCATATAATCTATAATAAAATCTATGCTTGTAAAGTTTAGTCTCATGCATCAAACATCAACTAGCAATACTTTAATCGTGATTTATATTTAACCTGAGCTGGCGTCTTGATATACCAAGCAGTAAATCATTACCGTGACTGACATTGATAAGACATTGTTCAAACATAAAAATAATCTCGAATTGAATTAAATACAATTAAATTCGATAGCTGATCTTGCATCATACAATAATTTTATTTTTCTTCAACTCAAAAATCGCCTTTTTATCGAATCTAATGTCAAACTTTAAACTGTTTCCAGAGATTTTGAATTTGATTCGAGATAAATACGATGCTTGAACAAGGACTGCGCTTACAATCTTAGTCTTGATACAGCAAACACTAACAAGTATGACTTTATGTGATGTTAAGTAAATCTATCTTAATCATAAAAGGCTATACACAGAAGGAGGCATTTTTGCGTCAATGGAAATGTATGAGCTTAATAAATAAATATTACATACATACTCGAAAGGCCTGTTAAATAAATTCAAATTATTGTCCCATATACTGTATAATACTTCGTAGCTTTTCATAGATTTTTCCAACAAAGATGTGTTAGATAAAATGCATCTACTGGCTAGTAAAAACCAGAAATTTTATTATTATTGTTTTATTGTCACACGCATTTGAATATATTTATATAGAATTTTTACCTAATTGGATTACCTTTCAATCCCATGCATATAAATATATATAATATATATAGTTTAGCACTCTTTATGCTATATATAACATATTTAATATGAGTGCTAAGTTCATAGCCGCAGATGGTAAATGGCGAAACTAGAAACAAAAACGAATAGACGAGGCACTAACACAAACAGGACCGGGACAAAACAATGACAATAACATAAATGGTGAATAGAGGAAAAGGGAATGAGGGGTGTGCAGAAATGTATAAAAGTTAGATTGTATGTGAGCTCATAGAAGAGAAAGGGAAATTCTCGAGAAAAGAAAAAGCGAAAGAAACAACCGAAGGAAAGTATGGGAGAGAAGGGAAAAAATATTTGGAAGAAAGTGTTAATCTGCTATCAGCATGACTAAACTTACAAGGATAACAAAAGAATCTAGCAACTTAATTGATGTAATTGCTTCAAATAAATCTAAAAATATATCAAAACCCGACGTAATACCAATGGGCATTTCTGATCATAATCTAATTGGTTGTGTTCGTAAAATGAACTCTCAAAAAATACAAAAGAAGAATTATTCAGTTTCTGGAACTTTCGTGCATATAACAAAGAAGAAAATGCTGTCTGATTGGAGTTTAGTCGATTGGGATTTATTATACAAGCAAGATAATGTAAACACAGCCTGGAAATTTATTAGTGAGAATTTGAGAACAATTTTTGATAAACATGCGCCAAAAATTGAAAAAATGAAGACAAAAAGGAAGACCGTGTCCATGGATTACAAATGAATAAAAGGGATCAACTGCTAACGTAAAGCCCAGAAAAGTGGGAGACAAGAACACTGAAAAATTTACAAGAAGAAGCGTAAAGGATGTACAAAAATGATTCGGAAAGCTAAAGGTGATTATTATAAACAACTTTCTGCAAGAGAACTGCAGGAGCCCGCGAAATTTCTGGAATTGCATCAAAGAAATCATTCAAAACAAATCAAAGAACAAATCCTCGAACTCTGTACCATTTATCAAGTCTCGTATCAGAAATGATTTGAAGATCTTTAAAAAAGAGAAGGCACTTCCTTTACCGAACACTGTTTGGAATTTCAATACATCTAGGAATCTGAGAACCACTGCTTTAATCAAGTTTGATTATGTATCAGGCGCATTTGTTCAGTCCGGGCTGAAACCTCCCCCCCCCCGCCCCCTTTGTCGGCAAATTTCGACGCGTTCTATCGATTTTTTACGGATCCACTAAGTGTTCGTAGGCCGCGCGCTCAAAACTTAGATTTCGTGTTAGAAATTTCAGTTTTATCAACACTAATTTGTCGTTGGGAATGCGTTTTTAGCCAATCTAGAGGGATCAAA
>JAUBWS010038995.1:0-19442 GCA_032270445.1 Darlingtonia californica | reverse complement strand
TCACTTATTTTTCTTGGCGTAAGGACAGTAATACTTGGAAGCTGATTACTAACTTGTGATTGCAATTGCAAAAACAATCAGGCTATGTTATTAATTTGGTACTTATGCTCTGTTGTGGATGAGTGTGACCTTTTTATGGCTGGGTGTGGGTGGGTGTGACCTTTTTATGGCTGGGTGTGGGTGAGTGTGACCTTTTTATGACTGGGTGGGGGTGGGTGTGACCTTTTTATGGGTGGGTGTGGGTGAGTGTGACCTTTTTATGGCTGGGTGTGGGTGGGTGTGGGTGGGTGTGACCTTTTTATGGCTGGGTGTGGGTGGGTGTGGGTGAGTGTGGCTGAGTGTGGGTGAGTGCACGGTTTAGTAATACCCCTGTTGTTTAACTTTGTCACTACTAAAATTTCCTTTACAGTTTTCTAAACTGCGGGAATTATTAACTCTAACATTAACTTTAACCTATTTATTTGCTTTCTATTTTTCCCTACGTTTTTTATTTATTAGAGCTTTATTTTTTGCATAGTAAGTTTTGTTATACAATTTTCTTTCCTCGCTACATTTTGTAATATTCATTTTTGTCAGAGTTTTAGCTTCTTTGGCTTTTCAATTTATATTTTTTGATAAACCCGTGTTTTCCAATTTTCCATTTTCAGGGTATGATGATGGTATTTTCATTAAAATCAACTGTACGAGAACAATTGTATTCAGAATTGGTTGTTGATTATAAACTATATTTTTTAAATGAATTGCAAAAAAAAGATTTTGAAGGAAATACCCTATATATAATAAAGCTGATTGCCCAAACAAATTTATTTGACCCTATATATACTTTCAATACTTTGGAAACAAGATATATTTTCCTTCATATCATCAATAAAATACCAATTATTTTCCTTCATTACTGCACATGTAACATGAGAACTAAAATTACGGACCATTGCCACAAGAGTATAATGTACATTATTTACAATTATTGTACTCTGAAACTTGCAAACAATATTGCGTGACCAAATCTGCAAAATTCAGCATTGCAATCCCTAGCTGTAAATGTACTACAATATCTGATAATTAAACTCCATATAGCCTCTCTGACTTCTGAAAGAACATTTGGCATTTCATTATTGAAATATTGATATTGTTGTCTGTTTCATACTTTAAAGAATATACAGATGCTTGTTGAAAACAAGAATTTTTTAAATGAGTATTAACCAGATATACACATTGTACATCTTCATTAAAAATCTTTTGAGAACTATTTTTGATAAACAAGTCAATGTTCGAGTCAATACAACCAGATTTTTTGAAACTGTGTATTTCTGTTTTATTATCCATTCATGTTGCTATAATTTACGTTTTAAAAATTTAAATGTCTGATTTCAGCCTGTAAAATTTCTAGTTTTTATTCAGCATATGTATCCTAGGAAGAAGGATTACAAAGTTTTTTTTACCTTTGATTCTTTCTGTAAGTTATGTCTTTACTTGACTTGATCCCTTGAGCAAGTGGTAAGGAGCTACTTTAGCTCATTGCCATGATATATGTAGATCTCAATCTAGATCCAGGTCCCATCATGGCTTTTCGGTTCCGTCGACAAGAGCCTCAGTTCGCGAGTTCGTAGTATAAAAAACACGAACTGAGGCTAGACCTCTTATGAAAAATTTGAAATGCTTTTCCCATACTTTACGCCCTCACACGCCCGGGACTGTCTATTAAATATATTCGAGCAAAATTTTTGAGTACTACGCGATTATTTTTGTAACTCAAGAGTGAAATAGTTAAAACAAAGCTGGAATACAAAACATAAATTCTGTTATCAATGCATTATTTAAGTTTAAACCACAGCTCTTGAGAATTATGTAACGGCAAGAAATTGAAATTTCTATTTGTGGAATTTATTAATCTATTAGTATTTAACGATAGATTTTATGTAACGTGTCATCAGAATCATTACTTGAGGAATTTCTTTTACCAACCTGCCGCGAATATTGTTAATAACCTACATATAAATCTGATGCAAATACAAAAGAACTTATTGAATTTGAAAGAAATTTAATGACTACACAAATGAGTTTTTTTTATAAGAATAAAAGTTTTTTGAGACACACTGTACGTGAAAGTATTAACTCAATTATTCTTTACGAAGATTCATAATGTGAATCCTGTATTTCCCGTCGCTATTCGTTCGGGTTTTAGATGAGAAAATAACGACTGGTCAATTATCTATTGAACATGGGTTGACCCTTCCTATATTAGGGAGGTTACACAAAAGATATCCACGATGTACCCGCTGTGCTACGTCGTACGTCGTAGATATCTTTTTGCCAGTTGATGTCTCCAATCCTTTTGAGGTAATTACTAAATAAAGCAGTCAACGAGTTTATAAAAATTAATTTCATAGAAAAGACCTCATCATCACCAAATCGAAGAGTTATAATTTATGGTAAGTTTAAATGATAATCATTTTTATCTAACAACAATGTTTGTACTTCCTTTAATAATTTGATCGTTTTACTAAGATTATCAGTACAAATGTGACTTTGAAAAAGATATATGCAATGCAGTGAGTCATTACACTTGGAGGAGACTCTTCGGAAGTACATCAACGCCAGAGACTGGACCAAGTGAGGACGCCACTCCAGGTATATTAACACAATGTTAACTTTAAATTTTCTTCATATCATGAAGAAATCATTTTTTGGGTTGTTCTTCATGAAGTTTGACAATCTTGTTGGCAAAATAATTTTTTTTCTGCTTATTTCCCAAAATTTATGTCTCTTGACACTTCAATGAAAATGTAAAAAATTTGTGCAGTCTGACTTTGAAACGTTCAGAGCATATCATTATGTATTTTTTATAAAAATAGTATTATGATAAACATCAATAAAAACAACACTTTTCTGTTGCAGGAATGTTTACAAGATACTATATATATTACGAGGCATCAGACCCAGAAAGTTCTGGAGACAAAAGAAGGCTTGTATTTCAATTGAAGGGAGATATTTATCTGGATCAGGTTGTTTGTTGTTTTCATATCACATGTTTGGTCAAAATATTGGCACTCTTCGCGTGTTTCTGAAGCAAAGTAATAATCTCAAAGTCCTGACAACATTAACTGGAAATAAAGGGAATGCATGGTATTCAAGACGTGTCAATTTTGGTGTCTCTTCTGCAGTGGTACAATTTGACGTAAGAAATTGTTTAGCGCAACCCATGTTGTAGGAGAAGTAATGCTTTTCTTTATCATAAAAGCCTTTCGAATGAAGGCTAAATTTTACAATTTTCCACATTTTTGATAGGTGTGCGCCTAATGATTAAGTGTTCCTCCTTGGAACTTTGTCTTCCTTGATTTTCAACTAAGACAAGGCAACTAAGGTAAACTTTAGTTTATGGATCTCTTACCGATAAAATTAATAATTTTTGAAAGAACTAATACTTCAGTTTCAATACTTTTTTTATCATTTACAGTTAATTTTTATTTGCTTATGAAATTATTTACAACGTCGTGTTTTTATTTCTTTAGCTTATTTTCGAAGCAGAAAATGGTGGTGGAATTAAAGGCGACATAGCACTTGACGATATTGAAGTTTTACCTTCATGCACAGGTAACGAAGTATTATTTTTTATGAATAATTACCGTTGTTTGTGGGCCATCTGCCAATCTAAAGAAAATCACATTTATTTCTTCTTTTGTGGAAAATGAATTGTTGAAAATGAATTGTTGTCTCCCAAATTTAGGAACTGTGGGATAATTTGGTAACTCACAATATTCTCAGCCTCCTAAACTCTGAAATGAGACTAATTATCTGAAATTGGGCTAGAGTGTCACCCGTCCCCTTATATACCAATCTTGGCAATTTTGAAACACTTTGATCAAGTCAAAAATATGAAAATTTTGTTTTCATAACTTACCTCAATGTTCATAAATCTCAATGGAAACACTCTTCAATTCGAAAAAATCAATCATTCAATTTGGATCAAGGCTAATGCTATTAGATTATTAAATTGTCAGAACACTAACACTACCTTGTAGGCAAATCGTTCATCTCTCTGAACTCAAATCATCAAACTTTTTATTAAAATAAATATTGAACTGGACATTAAGAACACTTACGGGTTTATTTTTCATATCTACTCCAACAAATTTACTATGAAATCATATTTATTAGCTTATTTTCTAATAGTTTTCAGTTAATTCATAGATCACACCTTTCTTTTATATTTTAACTCGCTTGGTATCCCTTCATCCTTACCTACTAACTTTCTTACTTAATTAATAGTTTCTAAATAATTCTCGGATAACAGTAAGATGAACCTTAAAGACTCTATGTACATAAACTGCAAGTCGCAACAAAATTCAAATTATGTCATAGACAATACCTCGCCATCTACCACACAAACAACTACTGCGCTCCCTTCAACTATACCAAATCAAAGAATTATATTTTATGGTAAGTTTAATTGACAATGATGTTGCATTTTTATCTAACGGCAAAGTCTCTAATCTCTTTTAATTCAATTTAACCCAACTGTTTTACTAAGGATATCGGTACAAGTGTGACTTCGAAAGTGATATGCAATGCAGTGAAACATTCTACTTGGAGGAGACATTCGGAAAATACCGCATCGATAGGGACTGGACCAAGTGCCGATGCTACACCAGGTAGATTACCACGTGTATTTAAATTTTCTTTTAATTAGGAAAATGATATTTTTGATTTGTTCTTCATAAATTTTGGCAATTTTGTTCTTAAAACAGTTTTTCTTTTTAATTTTTAATTGTTCCCTATTCTTCCACATGTTTCAAAAGTTCCCCTTCTTGACACTTTGATGAAATATATTTTATTTGTACAGTTTAAGTTTGAATAGTTTAGAGTGTGTATTTTTTATTAAATCTTCATTCTAATAAAACAGCATTGGAAATAATTCTTTTTTATTGTAGGAAACTCTACAAGATATTTTGTTTATTATGAGGCATCTAACCCAGAAACGAATAGAGAAAAAAGAAGGATTGTATTTCAATTCGAAGGAAGAAATTTATCTGGGTCAGGTTGTTTGCAGTTTTCTTATCACATGTTTGGTCAAGATATTGGCACACTTCGCGTGTATCTGGAGCAGAGCAATTTACTCAGTGTCCTAACAACAATAAGTGGAAGTCATGGGAATGAATTTTGGTATACAAAACGTATCAATCTTGGTGTTTATAATTCAAGTTTCTTATTTGTGGCACAATTTGATGTAAGCAATTGTTTAGCGAAAGCCTTTTTATAAGACAGAAGAATTACTTTTCTCTATGCTGATAATGTCTAGAGTGAAAAGTAACTTAAGTCTAAGGAAAGTAAGGTAAAAATTGGGTTTTGGATCTTTTATTTACAAGCTTTTTTGTGTACATTGATTTCACAATAAGGAGTAAACTTACTTTGAGGAATCGGGGCAACTCTATCAAAACGTCAACTATTACGTCATACAAGAGAATTGACGTCATAATTTCAGAAAAACATTAATATAATCAAAGGTATTTACTAAGAATAGTAACCTGGGAAAGTTTTATTAGCTCAAATGAGTTATTCAAAAAAGTAATTTTAACTAATTTTGCCTGGGATTACTGTGGTTATTGTTGCCACGTCACTCAAGACAGCTATAATTTCTGATCACGTGGTCAAAATTTCACAATAGCTCAAAAACTAAATTTGATTAATTGAAAAATCCAGAACGGCCTTATATTTTCCCCATTATTGGGTTATCACAAAACGTTTACCAGTTTGCTCATCCCAAGATTGAATTTCAATACTTTTCTCTTATTTGCAATTAATATTTTCATGTTATTGTTATTTTCTAAAACGCGCTGTGGTTTTACAATTTTAGCTGATTTTCGAAGCAGAAAATGGTGGTGGACATCGAGGTGACATATCAGTTGACAATATCGAAATTTTACCATGCACAGGTAATGGTTATTACTGAAATAGTAATTTTTCATACACAGGTAATGGTTATTACTAAAATAGTAACCACCTAAAACTACCAAATTTCAAGCAAAACTAGCCATTTTTAGAAACACCACACTAAACTAATCAATTTTGTCAAGAAAACCCACCCAAAACCAGCCATATTTAAAGCGAAACCATCCAAAAACATTCAATACAAAGCGAAGCCATACACAACCAACTTAATTAGAGTAAAAGCACCGAAACAGCCAAATTTTAAAAACAAAACTACCCAAGACGAACCAAATTAGAGCAAAATCACCTGCAAAAAAAAAATGGGAAATTAGAATGTAAAATAAGTAAAAATTTTGTTCATGTTAATTTTGTTGCTACGTGTGAGATAAAAGCCAAATTCTAGGTAAAAGTACCCAAAATAGAGCAAAAAGTCAACCAGACCAGAAGAAACCAATAAGTACCAAAATTAGCAAAAATAACGTTGAAAGGTCACAAACCCCTTCACTCGAGAAAATTGCACATAAATAAGTATTTATGGAATTTTTGTAAAGAAAATATAGCTAATAAGAGTCAAGTGACCAACTGAGAAAATTCAAATAGCATAAATAGCAGGTATGATGATACTGCAATTGGAACTATTTTAGTAATACCCGAAAACTTACGCTATTTGAATATTCACAGTTTGTCACTTGACTCTTATTAGCTATTTTTATTGTCAACTATATAAAAAGTCAATTAATAAATACTTATTTACGTACAATTTTCTCGGCTTTAGATATTCTAGGGATTTTTGGCCTTTTTCGGTTTTTTTTGGTTTCTTTACTTTTTACTTAATTTTGGGTACTTTTACCTATACTTTTGCTTTTATCACAAAAAAAACAAAAATATTAGCTATAAGCAAAATTTTTACTTATTCTACGCTCTAATTTGTTCCAATTTCTTTTTTAATTTTTGGTGATTTGCTTTAATTTGGTTCGTTTTTGGTGCTTGTTTTTCAAATTTGGCTGGTTTTGGGTAATTTTGCTACAAATTCGGCTATTTTTGTAGGTTTTCCTTTAAATTTGGCTATTTTTTGGTGGTTTGCTTTCAAAATCGGCTAGTTTTGCTCCAAATGTGCCTAGTTTTGGCTGGCTTTAGTATCTGTTTTTTGATGATGAATTGCTACTTTTCTTATTTTTCTGAAGGAAAGCATCATTTATCTCAATCAGTCAAAAGTGAATTGCTAGGGGATGTTTCCAATACTTTTAAGGTAGTTATAGCAGTCAGAATCTACGTACACAACTTAAAAGTTTTTCAAAATTCATTTTATCTCATAGAAAATACATCATCGACCACAACAAATCAAAGAACCGTTATCTATGGTAAATTTTGAACAGTAATTTTAACCACAAGACGGGGGAGGGGTATTGTGATGACTCCAAAAGTATTCTAGCTTGAGAATCTAAGCAGTTACTATTTTAGAAAACTGACAAAGTTTGATTTATATATACAAACAGCTTGGATACCCAGGCTGAAAATAGCCAAACATAAGCTCTCTGGATTTTATAGGAAACTACCTATTAGTTAGCTATTAAAATTAAGTGAAGATCATGTTGACCACATGATCTAAAATTATTGATGTCTTGAGTCAGTTGGGTAACAATACCCAAAGCACCCCCAAGCAAAATACCCATTGGAAAATCTTTCACGCATAACTTTTGAATTTCAATAAGTCGTCCAATGAAACTTTACCAGGTAACTATTAATATGAATTTGATTACAATAATTTTAATAAAATTCCCTAGTATGCGCCATTGGGTTGAAAATACTGGCGTCAGCAAACAAGTTTCCAGAATTCGCTGGCAACATTTGCTTTTAAGTTCAGACTAAAGGGTGGATTAAACCAAATGGTATTTCTCGATCTCGATCTGGCCCTTCTTGCTGGCTTTTTGTTGAACTCAATGCGTCCTTGTAAAACGGTGCTGTACGAAATAAATTGTTATTCGCAGTAATACTGTTTATTCATTCTGATATTATACCCGTGTATGTTGACATATAAAGGTCAGCTGTTTGGCTGTTTGTACTCGAAATTTTACTCATCATAAAATAGAGATATCATTTTATTGATATCGCTCTATAGAGTGTCCTGAAAAAAAACGGAACCCGACTTTTAAAAGGCTGCAAGTTATTAAGTTGTTATTCATTATTTTCGCGTTTTATACCGTTAGAAAGATAATTTCCGAAACTTTTAAAAGATATATATATTCTTTTGTGAAAAGGATTTCTTCATGAGATATTCAGGTTTCTTTTTCTCGATACGGTCATTAAGTTCTTAAAGATCAATAAAATCAAACTTTAATGAGCTGTAAATCTTTTGTTTAGGTCGAGCTGTCTTAATTTGTGTTGCTGTGTTAAGTATATCACTAAAATGTTTATAAAATCACAAATGTTTTAGTAACCGTGTGGAATGTACCTAAAACCAATTTTTTCTTTTAAAAACAACTTTATTCACATTACTTTGCGGAAACCTTTCGAAGCAAGCTAAAATGGCAAGTTTTATTAAAAATTTCTTGTTTAGAATTTTCCTAATTCAAATAATGGTTATTATAACAAGAAAGTCATGCGAATGTAAATCTAGCGTTCTGTATGCAGAAGATTTAAGTGAAAGGTCTCATGCTCAGCATTCTAATATTGGTCCAAATACTTTTTATATAAAGTTAATAATGATATATTTGAAAAGAGCATGAAATGTTCTTCTTTCTGGTATATAAATTGTATCTATCAGCCCTAAATTTCAAATATATAGATGCTTAAAGTATGGGTTCCTTTTTTTTTCAGAACACACTGTATTTCTTTGGTATGTTGAGCACTTTAATTGATTCTTATCTAATAGTGTTTTGAACTAGATATTTGACAGAATGAAAATTCAATCTTTTCTGATTGCAAATATTCTTTTGGAAAATCTCGTAGTTGGTGTTGAAATATAGAACCCCGAGTTGGTACGATAAAAATTATAAAAAAATTGAGGTGTTTTGAAAAAAGACGGAGGTATAAATATAATTTGTTTTATTAAACAAAATGAGTCGTAATTTCTCAAGGGAATAAATGATACGTCTGACACCTGTAAACGAAATAAAGAAGTAAAAATAAATAGTAAAATAATCTAATAAAATAATAATTTTTAAATGAGTTCTAGATACAGTCAGCTCGACATTATGAAGTAAGACTTTGTTCATTTGGGATTTGTTTAATTGAGGCGGTTCTTTTGATGTTGACGTCAGTGCTAAAAAATTACGAAGTGATGTCAATCGACAAGATATTTCGAGGGAATCGTCTGAAAAAATAAAATGTGTATTTATAAGATGCATGGCACTTGTTGAAATAAAAAACACCCAGTATTAAGAAATTTTTTACTTTTTTACAAACATGAGATGATTTTTGGGAGAAATATTATGACTATTTTTAAAAGATACCCGACTCCCAAAATTTCAAAAAATTTCCCCAAATTCGTTAAAATTGCAACTCTAAAAGGAAATAAACTCAAAATTTCGTGAATAACACATAACCGTTTGATCTATAGCTTGAGTACGCACAAAAGAAGGAACTTTTTGAAACAAATAGAAATCATCATTTTTGTTTAAACTTTATGGTCAGTTGATTTTATTGACCATTTAAAACTTATTTCTTAATTACTCCTGACTGTTCTACTTTTTTCAATTTTCATAAAAACTGCATCCTTTTAAAGCTCTTGTGCTGATATAAAATTTTGAAGAAAATAGCCAATATTAATTGAAAAACTAGATTTATATTTTGCGTTTCCAACATTTTGATATACACTGTATACCCGATGCCTTTCATAAACCAATTTACATAAAATTGCGATTGAAGATTAAAGATTAAAGATTGCGCTAATTGTTTTTCACTATCATGCCAAGTATTTCAATTATCTGTAATTTTTACCTCACCAATTTGAGGCTCTATATCTCAACAACCACTACAAGTTTTTCCAAAACAATAACATATTTGCAATCAGAAAACATTAGATTTTCATCCTGCCAAACATGAAGTTCATAGCGCTCTTTTACTTAATTCTTAAATTTCAAAAAAATTGGTTTGATTTTAACACGACAATGAGCGACTCAAAATTATTTTTCCAACGAGAGGGTATTTAGTCAACTCCGTTAAGTAGATCGCATCCCTCTGAAGTTACGACGTCATTCAATATTCGCCGTCGTTGAGCCGTCATAAATTGAAATTGCGACATCAAATTTTTGCTGCTACTGGCTTTTTTTATCGGAAAGAAAAAAACAGAACGATATTGAACACTAGTATCAATTCTTTCCTTTTCTCGTCCTGTTTGCCTTTCATTATAAACATGTAATTTTCCTTAGCATAGTCTTGCACTCTAATTAGCGACTGGAGTAACTCAACTAAGGTGAATTTTAACGCACCTTGTGTACAATGAATTTATTGTAACCTTCCTTTATTGTATTTTGCCACCTTTATTTTCAAAGATGGCGGCTTTATTTTTCTGACAGAATTTTTAGTAAATTCGGAGAGCTAAGATCGGCAGGAATCAGTCAAAATGTACCAATTCCACATTGTTTTGAAATAGACTTTACTTTTTAATTGACTTGGTTTAGGATATTCATTCACATGTGACTTTGAAGTTGATATATGCAATGCAGTGACACATTCTTCTTGGAGGAGACATTCCGGTAATACATCATCGAAAGGGACTGGACCAAGTGACGACGCTACGCCAGGTAGATTACGGCAAAGTTTCTTATTACTCACTACTGATTAAGCACCTAAACAAAACATGGTAGAAAAATGATTCATCAAATCTTTTCATAATGTGCAAATGATATCATTAGCCAAGACGGATTAAATCATGCAGTCTGAGTCCAACATTCAAAACTTGCCTTGATAGAATTAAGCAACTAAAACCCTACATCAATTATATGTGCACCTAAGTTATGCGTCTATATACTCTCGAGTCCCAAATGATAAAGGCGTTGTAAGTAAATTAGGTAAGTAAGTAAATAAAAATTTATTTACCAGTTAGAAAAAGACAAGGCAAAAGTTACAAAATTTATAGGGAAATGGAAGGAGATTTTATCAATAGCAGAGCTAAACAAGGAGAAGGCAACCTTAATCTACAATAACGTAACCTAGATTAAATAGTAGTATGTTAACATAAACATAAAATAAAAAGATATAATACCTTGCTACAATAGTAATACAAATCTTTTTATGTGGTTACGTTTATCAAGTTGAAAATGATTTGTTGAAATGAGAGGTGGAGATTAGTTGATATATTGATCCATGTAGAATTTGGTTGCTATTGATCTAATTTTACTTACACTTAGGTAAGGTTAACTTTTGGAAGGGATATTGGAGGTTGTTCCGATGTAAAACGGACAATCTACCCCAGGAAAAACCATGGCTGATTATAGTTCGTCCAAAAGGCTGAACAAGAAAACCCAATGTATTGGACCTGGTTCTATGTGAATGAGATGTTTTGCAAACGCTTGGAGTTTCCAGTTTATCAAAAGGCAGTTGGGATTTGAGATAGTTTGGGATAAAAAAAATGTTGAGAACTTCAACAAGATCAAAGAATTTCAGAATACCAAGGTTCAGAAAGAGAGGAGATTATGGTGTATGAGATCAGAGAAGGTCAATGTTAAAATTCTGTGGGTAGAGGTGGTGTCATTGAGATCCCAAATTTGGCAAGCATAACGCATATGCAAACTGAATATGGCAATGTAAATGTTAAGGAGGAAAGTTCATGGAACATAGTGACGAATTTTGTATAAATGCAATTTAGATGCTTTAGAGGATATTTGGGGTTTCCATGTTAGGTGTTCAACTAGATAAATTCTTTGACCACTCGTTTGCTCTCATGAAACAACAGAAGCCCCCTTGCGGGGGCAACAACCTTACTAAACTTTACTAAAAGGTAATGTGAAATGTTTACGTTTTCGTAAATTTTATTCATACATTATATATTTCCAAATGAAAGATTGATAAGTTACATTGTTATGAATTTAAACGGAGCAAGTAATGCCATCATAATTTGTTACGTTCTATAAAATAGTTTTTGAACTGCACAGTTTTCAAGTATTTAGACGTGTATGTACAGTATATCTAAGATCAATGGTTGTTGTGACATAGATGGGAGACCCGCCAATATCTTCTCGGAAAATTCGAACGATTAGCTCCGGGAAAAATACAAAACTCACAACGTGAATCCTCATTAAAAATAATTTTGTATCATGGTTTCATAATTGCAGATACAAAGAATGATATTTACATGATATGTAATGGCAAGTAAAGGCATAAAAAATTGCGCGATGATGTTTGCCTTGATAATAACTGCAGCATGGCTTTTCACCAGGCTATTTTTCCACCTTGAATTGTTTGCAAGAAAGGTGAAAATTTTGCATGGATACCAAAGCTAGTTGTGACATTTTTCGAGTTAAAGTTAAAGTTAAAAATTATGATATTTTAAATACTATTCAAAATGATATGAATGATGAAATGAAACACAGTTGCATTCTGGATTCTTTTTAATTCTTTTGATTCTTTAATTACAACATATCTGCACACCTTATTACTATGATTATCATAGTAAGTGCATTTGCCGTTATTTATATGATTATCATAGTATTAAGGTGCAGACCTCCGGCGCCATCTTTAAAATTCAATTCAATTAAGAAATTATTCAATTAACAACTATAGAGATTATTCAATTAAGATGATTCAAATTAAATTAAATTAAAAAATAAATATGGCGCCGCATTATAAGAAGCCATTCTGTCAGCCTTATTCATTGTTACAAATGCTTGTGGTTTTGTGATGGGGAAATTTCCTAACGACATTTATTAATATATTGGTTTTATTAATACCCGAGTGAACAGTGCCCCTACCCGGATGAACAGTGCCCCTACCTGGGTTTCTAAACCTAACTTTTGTTAAATCCTAATACTATGATAATCATATAAATAACGGCAAATGCACTTACTATGATAATCATAGTAATAAGGCGTGCGGTTATGTTGTTAATTAGGACTACGGTTTTTTAGCTAGAGCTAAAGCTACCTGTCTGCTACGGCTATAAAAATATCGATTATCAGCTCAAGAAGAAGTAGGAAAAGTAATGTAAGAAATAGAGGGGTTTAAAGAATGTTCCTTGTTTCTGAACGATGCGGAGACAGCCTGTTAATGGAAGCTATTTCTAATTTAATTTGCACTAGTAATCTCATGTTTTTCAAGGGTTATTAGGGAAAAATCCCGCCTCGGTTATTTAAGGAAGATTGTGAAAATCTGCATTTTGACACCGAGTGCTTCATTTTAGTAACAGAAAATCTTCATTTTCTGATATAGGAAGTTCAGCAAGATATTATGTTTATTACGAGGCATCCAACCTAGACATGTCTGGAGACAAAAGAAGGATTGCATTTCAATTTGAAGGAAGATATTTATCTGGGTCAGGTTGTTTGCAGTTTTCTTATCACATGTTTGGTCGAAATATTGGCAGTCTTCGCGTTTATCTGAAGCAGAGTGATAATCTCAAAGTCCTGACAACAATAAGTGGAAATCAAGGGAATGCATGGCATTCAAGACGTGTCAATCTTGGTGTCTCTACGTCAAGTTTTGAAGGTGTAACGCTATTTGATGTAAGTAATTATTTCGAAAAATTTCTTTTCTCTATGCTTAAAGTCACATAAGAAATTGTTAACCTCTTTGCACAAATTTTTGACCGGACTGGCTACCCTCTACATCGGCTACCTTTTTGTTAATAGAACTACTTTACATGGGATCATGGATTAGAATTTCGGTTGATAGTTCGAATCGACCATTGGAACACCTCTCACTGTTAAATTTGCTGCAGGTCATCGTTAGGTCACCATAGTCTAGGTGCTTCAAACCGAAGCGGCTAATGCGTTTGAGGGGAAAAATAACAAACCGCAAAGGATGGAACCCCTGATGACGTATACAGTACGTTAAAAATAGCAAGTAGCTGCTGCTATAGTTGCGCCACTGAATGGCACTTTTAACGCGATAAGGCTAATAATGGAAAGAATACAATGCAACAGAGTCAAGAGAGGTCAAGTGTATGCACACAGCTTTTTCTCCTCCATCTTTCTTCATGGGAGGTCAGCGAGAAGTAGACCATTTATTGATATTTGCTACACGAATCCTGACTTTTAACTGACTCGGAACCGAAGGGCCAAGTACAAATTGCATAATGCATAATGCATAATACATAATGCATAATGCGTAAAATTTGAAACATCTCAAAAACTACATATATTACTAACTTCAAATTTTGTCCAGCACTCTGTAAGTTCATTCCAAACATTTCAACCACCTGTTTGGTTGGTATTTTACAGAACAAAACCTAATATCTGCAATAAATTTGCATCTATCAGTTGTTTTGACTTGAAATTTTGTTGATAGGTAGATATTACTTAGAGTAACTCAACAAAATAATATTATGCGACCAATGTGTATTTTGCAGAATAGAAGTATAAAAAAACTGTTTGTGGTCTATAAAATACACGCTAATCACATGATATTTTTATATTTTGTTTGTTTTAATGATACCTACCCATGATCAAATTTTCAAATCAAATGGACTAATAGAAATGAAGTTATTAAAAATTTCAGTTTTTGTTCTGTAGAATACCAACCAGACAGGTGGCAGAACTGAAATTTTAGAATAAACTTCCAATGGTATGACAGATTCTTGGTCCAAATTTGAAATCCATAGCATGTAGATTTGTTGAGATATTTCAATTTTTATGCGTTATGCATTATGTATTATGCATTATGCAATTTGTACTTGGCCGATCCAAAGATTATAAGGACAAATTTGTCCTGGACCAAGCTGTATCGAGTAGACTAATACACAACCAACATAAAAAAACATCATGCTGTAAGAGAATATGTTTTGAATAAATTAAAGGCTTTTTTAATGTCTCAAATGTCTTTATTAAATAATACTTTCTAATAAACCTTTTTTTTAATCACATCAAAGCTTCAACTTACCAGTTAGAATAAATGCTTTTATTATAAACAACGCAAAATTAGAAGGGAGGCAGGAATGAACCCACATCATATGTTCCACATGATATTTGTGCATCAATCGGTTTATAGACATCGTGTTCAGAATTCAGGTAGAAATAGACGAAAGACTTAAAATCTTCCACATTCTTGTTGCATCAAATCGGTTTGATATATCTAGTTTCTTTTGACATACCGGTGTAACTATGAAGGAGTGTCCGCCGTCTCAAGTACATGTCGTCAGTTACACAATATACCGCATGTTTGTTTATAGTTTATAAACATCGTGTTCAGAATTCAGGTAGAAATAGAAGAAATACTTAAAATCTTCTACATTCTTGTTGCGTCAAATCGATTTGATATATCTAGTTTCTTTTGGCATACCAGTGTAACTATGAAGGAGTGTCCGCTGTCTCTGGTACATGTCGTCAGTTACACAATATACCGCATACAGAGCCAGCGATTCACGTCAAGTTAAGATCAATTTGACACATATCAACTTACTTGTACATCAAACTGTTTCTTTTCAATAGAAAAACAAACAAAAAAACATGCATCCATTAACAATTTTTGCAATTTATCAAGTCAAGCACAGTCAGTCTTGAATTTCATTTCTGAAGTAGGTTCAAAATAGCACAGTTCCAGCTAGACCCAAAAGCAAATTCTTTGCCACATTCTTCAAGAGACTTAAAAAAAACTGAAAAGGAAAGCAACACTCTCCTTTAACCCAAACCCATCATTCAATTCTTCCTTTTCCAAAAGAAACCTCAGTAAAGAAAGGAAATATATACAGCAAACAACAAGGCAAAAGTACGTGTGGCAAGCCACTCGGGAAGCGGTCAACAGTAAAAGTTAGATATTGTTGAAATCAATTAGTAGCAGAGACATGTTTTGTGACTTATGTTTCGCTGATATTCTCTTGTTAAAACATTTTCTTCAAAATAGAATCTTGTAAAATCGAGGCAATCTATTGTTCGGAAACGAGAAAATGCTGTGACATACACTGAGTTAAGCCTGACTCACACTTGTTTGCCAAATCAAATTTTTCACAAGTGTGAATCGAGCGTTGCGTTGAGTTGCGTTGCGTTGCGTTGCGTTCAATTCAATTCAGTTTAATTTGGATTTTGTTTATCAATTATTTTTTGTCTTTTTTTGAAATTTTATAGCCATGTATTTCTTCATGTTTAGCTAATGTTCGAAGCAGAAAAAGGCCCTGGATTTTCAGGCGACATAGCTCTGGATAATATCACCATTTTTCATTCAACATATTGTCCAGGTAATATAACAATTAAAACGATTCCAAATATGAAAAAAAAATCAAAATGTTTCACAGTTTTTTTATTAGTGAGTTCCTGATAGCGGCAGGCATAGAAAAACTACTAAATTTTCCATTGCTTTACAGAAATACGGATGCATTTATTTCAAGCTTTCTTTGTTGCAATTTGACAACAATCGTTATAATGTTACCATGAGCTTTAAAAATATGAAGAAACCGTAGGCAATAATAAACATTTCAGATTACAGTGTGTACATAAAAAAGCAGGCCCCGAGTTTGAAACATATGTAAGTCTTAATCAAAAAAAATGTTGCTAAATAATTTTCATATCAGTAGATAGGTTGTTAAATTTTCTAAATAAGTACTTTAAGAGATACTTCGGATTTTATCATGAAACATCGATAAAAGTAGTTATGAATAAATTGCTATCAAATGAAGTAAATTTGTGTTTACACTACAAGTTTTTATTCCTTTATTATAGTGGTCGAGAGCTGCCAAATAAATAAATAAATAAGAAAATTAAAAATGTTCAAGGAAAAAACTAAAATCAAACTCAAGTTGAATTTTAAGTCAATACCAAGTTCAAATGAAAGTCAAATTTGAAGTCAAATTAAAGTTTTATCAATTGGCTGCGCTAGGCCAAGGCGTTTGATTTTTTATTATGATTTTCTTTATATCTGCAATTTTTTCCTTGACGATTTTAATTGTTTTATTTGGAAGCTAAACTATACTTTATCATTTTTCCACTGAACATTGGAAAAAAATTCGATGTCAATAAATGAATGAATAGTTTACTCTTCAGTCAGAAAGATATTTAACACGTTCACGCTACGCTGTTTTCAAAAACGACAAGATATTCATTTTGAAAAATTCAATTTTTTGAAAGTTTTAACGACTGTTACTTGGCTAACACTGCTCTAAAATTGACATATCAGTATCCAAATCAATAGCAGATTTCCAATAGATGCCAAAAATGACACAAAAACACAAAAAAATGTTCGTTTAGAAGTTATGGCTGTTTGAAGTTAGTTCGGTATTTTGACCCTCCCACTACGAATATACTCGTAGTTGGCAGTGAAGGTGTTGAAGACTACTTTAATTGATTTGTAAGAAGTTAATGATCGCATCGAAATACAAAACTGTAAATATTTTGCCAAATATTTTATCAAACGTAGTGAATCTTATATTACTGAAAAGCTTTGAAAAAGATTTATCTAACGGTATAAGAACCGCGTATAACAAATAAAAATTAACAAAGTTGTGGACGTTTAAAACTCGGGTCTGCTTTTTTGTGAAGACACTGTACAAACAAAATTATAATGAATGTATGGTGTTACACTTATAAATATAACCCGCGTATTTTTGTAAAATAGGGAAAAATTAAATGGTTTTTCGATGCCGTTATTTAAAACTATAAAAATCAAAAACTATGAAACATTCTTAATTTTTTTGTTGACATTTGACATCCGAAAAGGGAGTGAAGATCCATCTGGGAAGAAATAAAAAATAAATAAAATGTCCATTTTTCAATCGGTACAAGTTGACCAACAATGATATCTCAATCTTTGACAATATATATCGGAATATTTATTCCAATATCAGGTCTAATATAATTATTGGATTGACGTAAACCAATGATGTCACTCATTTTATTGTTATACTTTTCTGTCTGCATTAAATATATACAAATCCCCTTGTCAAACGGAGTTGGTATCAAGTTCTTACTTTTCATGTTCTTTATCGCCAATCATTTATGAAAGGTTTTTGTTTATTACCTAAGGCAGGGCCCTCGTTGATAGCAATTCAAAGAGAACTGAAGAGGTTATCCTGGGTAAATATGTTCAATTAATAATAATAAAAAATAAGAATAAAAATAATACATTTCTTTACGTAAGCAAGAGCCTTAACATTTATGTCAGTTATAAATTCATCATCAATTTCTTTGTCTTTACAAAATCTAACGAGATGGTGTTCATTTTTTATTATTTTTTTTGCTTTTCACTTTCAAAATGTTTTGATTCTTTAAATGTCACATTATTTAATCAATATTATCTCTCCATTTACCAAAATCTATCAACAAAGTCACAGCAATTAACAGCAACCTTGGGCAAATTTCGTTACATAAATGTTCCATGTAATTTCGAACATGAAATGTTATTTACTATACCTGATTAACCTAAAAGTATATCGTCAGCTTTCTTGCATGACGTTATAATAGATTGTTGAGTTTTTTAGACTTCACCTTTATATTTCGCCATTATGATTGTGTTTTTATCCATTTCATTTCTAAGTTAAATAAATGAATATTAAATAATCATGTAAAAGGTGTTAAACAGTTGAATGCTAATTATTTAAAAGTTATAGGTATTTATTTAAATGTTGATCCAAATGTGCGCAATTTTATAAATTGAAAAAGAAAAAGTAGGGTTACAAATGACAATTAATCAACAATCTTTATATTTTTCGAAATTATGTGAAAATGTGAGCTATTTCTTCCAATGGAAGAAATAAAATTAGTCCGTATGCGGTAGTATACAGGACCCGTAATTGGACGTTTTGTACACTGTGGATAATTTTATGACACTTGAATATATATTCATGAGCAGGTATTGTGCGATTGTATAATGCTAGTCGAAAACTATTAACATTGCATAGCAGACACCAGGGTGTTAAGAAAAAGGAAAAGGTTACCAAGACAGTAACGGATCCAAGAGTATGTGGAACAAGCCAAAGGAGAGATAAATGAGAGTGTCATTTTCTTTGCATGGAAATAATGCATAGTGATACTTCTTCTGGCCTTTGCATGACTTGAAATTAAAACAGTCCTCTGCCACGGATCCAAAGGTACTGCAGAACTATATAAGGAGCTAATGGTAAATTTAGGGTAGAGGTAAAAGTAAATGTGTATCTACTACCATACCACAGCAGGGGCGGATTTAGAGGGATGAAGTGATGATAAATCATCACTTGATTTTTTTCAAAAATAGAATTCCTGTTGAAAATATAGAAAACCAAAACTATATAATTAATAATAATAATATAATTAATTACAAAATTCATTAGTGAAATATTCCAATCAAAAACCTTATGTATTAATGCTTGGAGCCGATATAACCTCTCAAAATCGCATCGCGCTGCTAAACCCCGTGCGCCTTCCTTCGGCACCCCGTAACGCCAAATTTCCGCC
>JAUBWS010038884.1:0-14553 GCA_032270445.1 Darlingtonia californica | reverse complement strand
CCCCCCCCCCCCCCCCCCCCCCCCCCCCCCCCCCCCCCCCCCCCCCCCCCCCCCCCCCCACCAATATATACTAACTTCACTCGTTAGTTTTCTTTCTCACATTTACATTACACGTGGATCAAATGTCCTGCATGGTTGAAATTCATCTCTGTAATTTGTACATAAATCCCAAAAAAAACGAAGATGGTTTATTGGAAACTGTGAAATTAAAATCAACGCAAAACTTTTTAATGATGGCGAAATTTTCTCCACATAAAATGGCTCCCAATAAGGCAACTTGAAACCTTGAGTATTCCTGGAATTTCATCATGTAATGATAGCATTACCTTCTTTGGAACATGTGACCCATGCCTTTTGACCTGGAGACCTGCAAAGATAAAAATGGAATATTTTTACATATATTTAATAGAATTTGAATAAATCATATACAATAACTTATGGAAACTTTCTCTTTTATTAAACATAGAATCAATAATGTATAAATATTTAGACACAAGAACACCCAACTTCAACAAAACTTTCAAAAAATTAAATGTGATTATTATTGTATTGAATTTAACTTTTTCAGATGTACCTACATTTGTTCTTAAATTATTCCTCTATAAATAATCAAAAAAGAAAAAAATGATAGTTAACACAAAATTATATACTGTTACATCGACTAAACCGTTTCTTACTTTAACCCTGTCTGATATCTTATCAAAATCTTCGGATTTTGCAGGGGCCAAAACAGCCCGGGTCAAATAGGGTTAAGGGGTAAGGCCAGATTTCATTATCGAATGCACTTCCATTCCCTTAAATAATGTTCATCAATGGCTCAAAAGAAGCGTATTAATCTTACACAAAGTATCTGAAGACAAGAAATTTTCTGGAGATATAAGAAATTGTCTTCAGAAATAAAAATGACTTTATGATCCTTGACCCTTGGGTAGAGACATCTGGAGCTCCCATACCGATGCACCAGGAGTAAGTTCTCGTTCAAAAAGATTAAAGGAACGTAAAAAATAACCATGAAAAATACCTTAATATATCTTTCCAGTCATGCTGTAAACTAATTTGTGCATGATTCATCGTCATTGCTTTGATTGTCCCTGTGTTCAATTATTTATCATGTCCTATGCATATAAAAGCATTTTCAAAACACTGAATATTCATCTATCAGCTAACATTATGACAGAAAAATACACCAAATTGGGAAATAAATGCTACCTACAAACAGACTTCAAAAGTATCATTTTAACATCTATACATCTCTAAAATTTCGACATATCAATATAAAATTCCCACATGATCATCGAAATGACAATGAAAATTTTGTATTTCGGTCACCCTCAAAATGAATCATTTATGTAATTACGTAGTCTCATATGTTATTATTGCAAAACGATTCATTAAAAAGTATTTTTTGCAAATTTTTCTTTCGAAACAGTAAATAAAATGCATAATCTATGTTGACCGGTGTATAGGTATGGACCAATAGTGCTCCGATACGACTACGTCACACTGTTGTGTATGTCCGCAAATCGATCCCAGGAGTCTTTGCAATACAATAGAATATGTCAATTTTGTATTTGATGTTGTCCGCATTTCGATCCCACAATCCTTTACTTCAGTCTATATATAGATTCGCATCCGTACGCTATTAGTACCACGGCCTTTTTTCTACCTTGTCTAATTCAATTCTACAAGAATGTACTTATAATATATTGAAAGTGTAAATAACTTATGAATATTATGAACAGGCCATGAACAGGTCGATAAATTAAATTAGACACAATAGAAATAAGAACGTCTATATGGCGCTTTGCTTTCGACAATCGTCTAGTGGAATATGAACAATTAGTCATCATGGTTAAAATTTTCAACAATTTTAGATCATCTGTCGTTTTAGGTATTTGTTTATTAAAAATCATATTTACAAAATTTCTTACATAAATTTACATAAACAAGAAGGAAATCATGCTGTATATTTACAAGAAAATACTCAAATAAATTGTATTTAAGTAAAAAATAATTAAAGTTAATTACTTATGGTATAAATGCGTAGCCGTGTAAGATAGTGAGGAAAAAATCACAATTAGACACTACAAAAATCTTTGTTCACGACACGCCGAACCTTAATATAGGCTAAGTCTATATCACTATCTCACGGAAGAGCAAATTCAGAGGTTCACAGGCATGAATATATACTGTATACCCACACATCGTAGTGCTAGTCTACCTCGTGAAATATCTAACAAAAGATATTGAGGAAATTAATAGAAGAGAGTTTCCTCACAACAACAAATTTACAACGGGTACCTTGCGCTACACAATCTGGACCATTCGGCCACGGCTCGGCATAATTCCACATACCATTATTCTAAAACTACAAGGTCCTTTGTTCTATGAAAAACAATCTCTAACTTAGCAATAATGTTTAAATCATAAAGCTATAATTACCTAGCCATTACCATGATAAATACTAACTCAGTTTCAGACGCACAAGGAAAATCTTGATGTACAAGATAAATTTGAGAAAATCTAATAAATCACTTCCAGTTAACCATACAAGCAATAACCTACTTTGACTTTCCATCTAATCGTCGAAGTATCCACTGTTCATATTAGTTAATTGTGTCAGCTGTCATCGAATACAATATTTTTTTCGATCACTCCAAAATAGCTAACAAAACCTCCAATTCCATGCAATCCACACCTGGAATATTCGAAAATCAAGCAGGAAACACGCACTTTCTCTAGGTGACAATCAGTCTTCCTCGAAATGGATAACTTGTATTCTTTGTGTAGACATTTCACACAGCCAGTAATCTTTACCTAGTTGGGGCCCATTCCTACGCCACATCTGACAATGGGAATAATTTGGCAATCTCAATCGCTTTCCTCATCCAGTATACGTTCTGTATCCATCATGCGTTGACGATCTAATGTGTAGAATCAGATATCAAGATTACCTTAAGGACATAAATTGCGAACAAAACTGTTGAATGTGACATTCATTATAAGTCCCAAAATTCAGAAAGGGGCCATCGATAGCGAAGTTTGTTGACTGTTAACATAAAATCAGGGATTATATGATGTCAATTCACAATAATTGATGATTGATCAATATTTTTTGTTCGTAATTATGTCAAAGGGAGCGATCACTGATAACTGATTTTGATTAAAACAATTCTCGGAAGGTGTATTTTTGTTTCTCTTCAGGGAAACCCCCCCCCCCCCCCCGCCCCCGCTAAAGTAAAGGATGTATCCACAAAAATATCTTGGTAAAATTTACGTAGATCATATATACTTACTTCTGCGACGTATACTGCCGAGCGATGCGAACATTCTCAAAACAAAAGCCGCAGGTACTGTGATTGTATCACGGCTTTCTTCCAACATCCGTTCGTTTCTTTCAATGATCTGAATCAAAAACAAGAAACGACATTGGATTTCTTTCATTCATACTTTCTTGGCTAGAGCATTAATGCAATGGTCACGGCTTTTGAAAAATCGCAAAATTAAATTCTGTGAAAATCAAGTTTTTTTTGTGTCCCACGAAAATAAATTCCGTGAAAATTAAACTGAAGATTTTTCAACTGTGTAATCTAAGTGTCACCTAATTCACAGGTGCTCATAGAAGAGAAAAGTAAGATTTTTATCTTTCGCGAAAATCAATTCCAAAGAAAATCGGTCTTTTTCAACCGCGGAATTAGATTCCGCAAATATGTGATAATTTCCTAGATATTTCTAACGGAGAAAGTTTCTTCCCGCGAAAACTTTTGACAAGAGTTGTTCACTAAACAAGGTAACCATATGCCACAAAAATCAAATCACTTTTCTAACCTCTTCAGTATTGGAAGGTTTGACAGGTTCTTGTGCAACTGGTGCCCATATTTTGATGTCATGATCAATGCCACTTGATGCTAGAACTAAAAAATGAAGAACCAAATGTCAAGTAATTAAAATCGTTAAACTTTTCACAAGTTTCTCAATTTTTGAATTCCTTCCTGGAAGATTCATGACTGTCGGACGTACCCAAAGGTAGGTCGTGATAACAGGAAGGAGTAATATAATAAAAGTCATTATAATTATATTACATAATTAGATGCAAAACAAAATGCTGAATGATTAACAATTTTTTATCTCTGCTCCTGGTATGGACGACCTACTTTAAATAACATACTGACTGTATCAGCTATAGGAAAAAATCTACTCAGTGTAACCACGAAAATGAATTCAAATACTGCTTACTCGGATCAAAAGGGTGTGGTTGAACACAATTTACTACGTGTTCATCACCCTCCAATAACATGACGAGTTCACTTGTTTGTCGGTCCCAAATGAATATACGACCACAATCACTTCCACTCAAGATAAAATGGTCTCCCCAGAAGTTCGCTTCTTTTATCTAGGAACAAAGTGTTTTTCAACAAGTCAAACGAATAAAATAAATACGTAATTTCAAATAAAGTAAAAGCAAGTATTGCCCAATAACACAACCAATCTATCTCGGGAGCTATGGTTTCCACGGAACCAATTAGACTTCGTCAGTTGAGTATACCGTTTTCTCAACTCAACATTGCTACAGGAGAGAGATCTTAAAGCCCTGCAGCTCGCCACAAAAACGACTTGTGGTTCTCCACAAAAGATGTTTTTATTGTGGAGTAATACCGATTGAACAAGCAATACATTAACGAGTTTTCAATTAGTGCTTTCACCAAAGTCCCCAAATATTTCAGGATATAATGAAGATGTCACCTTCGGTGTAGAGCGTTTTGTCTACTTATCAGTGTTTGTATTTTGCAGTACCGACAATTTAACATTTTGAGAGCGTGTTTCGATTTAAAAATCAGTAAAAAAGAGACTGGTCCTAAATCAAGGAAAAGAAGAATGTTAACTGGACTTTCAATTCCAGTTCAATATTCGAATAGGCGCCTTCGGTGATAACAGTGAATTTTCATAATTTCTAGTTTCTTAAGACCATAAAAATGCAATTAAACATGTTCTAATATTTACCATAGTTCTTGCATTTCTATGACCCTTGTATAGGGACTTGGTATGTGGAACATACATATGCTGAGGCCTTACTGCATTGAGCCGCTCAAACTCTTTCTGGCGTGCTCTGTGCATTCGAATGAACGTTTGTATTTTGGAAGCGGCAGTTTGTTGCTCGTGTGAAGAACGATCGTGCGCGCTGTACGCGAGGCGGAGTCGTTCGCGGAAGTCATCGTCGAACAGCGGTGTATTTTGTATGCTTGTCGATGCTTGGTTGTCAGTGTCTTGAGGCGTAATATTTTCTTCATTATTTGAAGCGTTTTCATTAGCACTTTCATCCCAGTTACCATTCAAATTCTCATTGTCAGTATGGAGAGAATTCTCGACTAATGGCGTGGCAATAAAACTTCCTTCATTTTGTTGTTCTACAAAACTAGAGCCTGCACTTAAGCACTCCGCCGAGGTGGTGGTGTCATTTAAACGTGTAGCAACACTGTCATGTGGATTTGAATCATTACTATTGTGAAAAATTTCTGTTTTGGTAGCCCTTGCATCATCAGACTGCATCGTTCTATTACTTTCACAACTAAACTCATTATTCACCGCTGGTATAGATTCGTTTAGATCTCTCTCTATTGAGTCTCCGATACCTCTCTCTATTGAGTTCTCAATGTCTCTCTGTATAGATTCGTTGATACCTCTTTCGATCGATTCCTCGATATTCCTTTCTATCGATTCTTCGATATCTCTTTCGATTGATTCTTCGATATCTCTTTCGATTGATTCTTCAATATCTCGTTGTATCGATTCGTCGATATCTCTCTGTATGGATTCGTTGATACCTCTTTCGATCGATTCCTCGATATCCCTTTCTACCGATTCTTCGATATCTCTTTCGATTGATTCTTCAATGTCTTGTTGTATCGATTCGTTGATATCTCTCTGTATCGATTCGTTGATATCTCTCTGTATCGATTCGCCGATATCTCTATGTATCGATTCGTTGAGATCTCCTTCTATCGAATCTTCAATATCTCTTTGTATCGACTGTGAGCTATCTTCAGTTCTGTTTGTGGTTATCAAGCTTGGCACGTTTTCTGCATCTTCTTCACTAGATGTCGATGCTCGTCTTAAGGTTGCCGACATGGCGTCATCAATCCAACGTGAGAATAATTCCGACATCCTCTGCATTAAATTATTTTCAGGTGAAGCCTCTTCGTCTGCTTCAGGACGAGCCTGGGGACCAGTGTCTGACCAATCACCGCGTAGTCTCAACCTTTTCACTGGAGGCAAAACGTCCGACTCGGATGATAATTCTCTGTCGTAACCATTCTCACCATTGTGATAGCAACCATTTCTATTTTCAGCGGCGTCAATAATCTTCGCGCTTTCATCTTTCACAGTGAAAAGATACACGTAGTCCGTACAATAGCTAACGAGAACATCGTTACCATCGTTACTGTAAACAAAGAAATTTAATTGAGTTATTAACCAATAATAAGTGGAGTTTGTGCTTTTTTTTAGGGTGTAGTTCCTACTACAAAAGAAAAGAAAAGAAAGAAAAGAAAATAACGGCTTGTTTGAGAGGCAATTCAGAAATGTTTTGAAACTATACTCTTGGAAAAATGGACAAATGCAGTTACTGGCAATCTCTTTCAGATAGACCTTCTTTGAAAAGGAACAACTGATAAAAGTGAAATTTAATACCTGTATTTCAGTGAAGTCACTCTACAAGACGAATCTTGCTTTAGAGATGCAGGTTTAAACTTGCAAAACAAGCCAGGCATCCAGCCCCGGTTCCTATTGACGCTTCTTGTGTCCGGACTAGTGCCCAGTGTACGGCGATCAAAAATACGAACATAGCTATCTTTGCAACCAACAGCCAGATGGTAAGGCAGCAGAGGATTTACGCTGACAGATGTCACTGCATGTCTTGCATCGATCAAAATGTCCTAGAAAATATATTTGAGGTGAATTGTAAGTTATCGAGTAAATATGTTACGTAAACGACAACACAATTATATATAAAAAAGACAGAGGGGACCTCATAACGCCATCTTTCTCATTCGATGCGTTGGTATAGTCAATAAGCTTAAAGGAAAAGTTTTTATACATAGTACTAGAGAAAATAGATGAAAATGATTCATGTCAACCCACGGACAACTCGAAGAAGGACGATGCTACTAACACAGCGGGAAACACATAGGAATCCTGGCGACATCAAACCCACGCAACCTGTGCAAAATTACAACAATCTCCATCGCAAAATGTTTGATTAAGTAATCCAAGACTGGTACACAACAGACAACACAACACACCAGAGATTCCTTGGGAATCAAATCACTAGGCAACCACACAGGAGGAACGTCGACACATCCTGGCTCACTAAATATAGTGATGTAATGTGATTTTATCAAAACCTGTAAATTTCATATAGAGATTGTAGTAATCTTGTACAGGTTGCATGTGTTACATGTTTCCAGGATGGTTTGGGTTTACTGTCGGTCCCAAGCCCGGATTACGAGTGAAAGGCACGGATGAGACTCACAATAACATTGTCCTTCTTTGGCTGAAGTTTCGTCAGTTGACAAGAACGGTTTGTACTAGTTTGTCTAATATTATCAGTTACTTGTCTCTCATGCAGTGACAAACAAAGTGAAAAAAGAAGTTCAATGAAATTATGATTCTATTGTTAGTAACGTAATAAAACTGTAATAATGTCTTACATCGGCACATTCTTGACAATGGCACTTTGTTTTAGTTCTCAAATCAAAAGCTCGCACTGTTCCATCTTCACCACAAGAAAGGAATGAATTAGGATCGCCTGGTGTAACTAGTACCTATCAAAAAACAAGTCTTGCATTAGATTTTAAACATATCCAGAAAATATCTGGAAATTGGACTACACTACTGGAAATCAATATGGCTTGCTAACTTCCCAATAAAGCGCTCGTTCCCTATAAAAGAAGCCTCTATGAACAAACACGAGGGAAATAATAAAAAAACGTACGGAATAAGCAGCTGTGCGCCAAGTCACTCAGCTATATCTGCCAAAAATGGGGCTAGAACTTTGGAAAAACCTTAGAATCCTTGGATGCAGAAAGCTCGCATTTGAAGAATGCCTTCTGAGAGTAGTCGTAAGTAAATATACATGAGGTTCAATAATACATTAGGGTCACAATCATTCTGAAGTTGAGAACCTCGACTATCAGTATAAACATTCCAGATTTACTATTTACCTCATAAGTAGTACCCGAGTGACAATTAAAGTAGTTATTTCCATAATCAGAACCAATCTCATTGTATTGCAACATGCCATCACCAGCACACGAAACTATCTAAAAACGAATAAACTAAATGCAAAACGTTTCGTACACCACGAGCTGAAAAATAATATAGAATTTTCGCATCGAAAACTCAAAAAAGTCGGATGATTTTCAAAAGCGAAAAAAATGAAACTTCGCATGGAAATACACAAAAACTACTCCAAAAATAAGTACATTTTTTTTAGGTAAACTCCGCACCTAAAATGCTCAACTCCGCCCTGGAGACTCACAAAGACAGTGTAAGGGACCAGTTTCGACCTTTTTGAATCTCATCAGTACTATATTCCTATCAATGCCCGATGCACATGATCTTACAGGCATCAATCCAACGATCCAATTGACTTGTGGCATTGTGACATCGAGAAGTAAGCAAGAAATAATAGCGTTTCCATGGGGATAAAAAGTAGAAATCTAAGAGCACAATAAAAATTATTATTCCCCCTAACAAACCTTTAAATCTGAAGTGCATGGTAAGAATTTAGCACTGAACACATTAGCACGATGCCCAGATCTTATCGAATGTATCAGCCTGAAACTGTAGCTATCATAGATATTCAAGAGATAATCGTCAGATCCAGTCAGGAGGAGAGACCCTGTGTCACTCCATGCCACCGTATTTACACATCCAGTATGGCCATCCAAGGTCTTATATTTCTCCAGCCGTTGTATGAGGTTTCTACTTGATTTAGTCACAGAGTATAAGTCCCATGTCTTCACAAGTCCATACTGGCTTGACAACAGGTTTTGATATATGCTGTTATTCCCATTTGACTGCCTGTCTAACACTCTGGCCATTGGAGCACAAATAATCCTACAGTAGATGCCCACTCACTTCTTTGGCATCACCACCAAAATATATTGGTTTCATTTTTTGTACTTGTGTTCAATTTTTTCTGAACACTCTAAAAAACAAAACAAATCGGAAGTTAAAACATATCAGCATAATTTTGGTTCACAGCAAACTATCAAACATGGATTCCCCTTTATTACTGAAAAGTGCTACAACTCTAATGAAGAGATAAAGTAGATTAATCACATGGTTGAACGAACTGACGTCATTGATTAATTTGAAATTTCCCGCTAGACAGTGGAATGTCTCTTCTTCCCACAAGTAATCAATTGTTTTAGAGATTTAGAATAAATTTAATCAAAATCTCCCTTGCCTTTCAGAAAATTCCTAAAACATTTCAAATGTTTGAACTTGTTAAATTTATTCCGAATTTCTCTCAGCGCCACATAATTACACGTAAATGCACTGTCAAAGGTGTCAAGTCAAAAGCCTTTTTTACCACTTCAATGAAATAAAAGTTAAGCAGTAGTTTATATGTGGAATTGGAAATTATTTTGCCTGTGCAAATAACATTTGTTTAGAAAAATATGGTAACTACTAAAGGAATGAGAATAGAACATAGATCCCAGGTGTTAGTATTAACAGCTTCGATGGGAGCCCACTTTTTCATTGGGACTAGCTCAGTATGTTGCTGAGGTGTATTAACTGGCCAAAAATTAAAAATATTTTCAATTAACTTTGTTAACACTTAACGTCCCGGATGAGTCTGTGATACAAATTTTTCGATTCGATTTTCGATTTTCATTGGACTAGGAGCTCTGCGCTGTACTAGGGATATGGTCAGATAAACTATATCGAGAACATTAAAAAGATAAAAAAATGGCTGCGCTGACTGTTAAGACCCTTTACTATCAGCAACTACCTTCTGAATGAATAACAAAATTCAGTTTTTCTAGAGTTTCATAAGCTAAGAATCACTCGTGATTGATTTTTCAAATTGTTGTCAGTGCTAATGTACCTTACGTGTATAACATTTCACGTGGATTAAATTTCAGTCCTCAAAAATTTTACGATTTGCGTCAATTTACTTTCAGGGTTTCAAGATTATTATTCTCTGATTTTTTCATTTTCCAACATGTCTTAGTTAATTTCACGCTTTTCTAAAACACTTGAAAAAACCGCGAAATCTATCAATGAAGCATCTCATTCATGTAAGGTAACTTGGAAAACAGCAGCATAGCGTCCCTCTAGCACCCATTAACATATTGCACGGATTACTTTCCCTGTGATTATCATATCATGTTGGTGAGTGAACAGACGCAGAAACAGTTAAACAAGCCTCTTAATCAATAGTAAAAACAACTTAAAATTTTCTCGCACAAAACTTGAAAATAAATTAAAATAAGAAGTAGATAATTTATATGTGTGACGGTCTATGGGCTTGGTCATTTTTACTGCGATCAAACTCCACCCGCTGGCAAAATCAATAAAAAAAGTCTGTGGTGGAGTGCATTTCTATTTAAGCAACATGCAAATTGCGTGTCGCTAAAATAGAAATGCACTCCTCCACAGACGTTTTTCATGATTTTGAGAGGTAAACAAGTAAATTATGGTTGACTTTATGTACCCTTTTCCCATAGACCGTCACATGTTATCATAGCTATGTACATAATACACTGAAATAAAAACAATCTTTGATGTCAAGCATCTAATAAACACTGATTACAATATGGCCAGCAAAGATTATATAGAAAATCCAAGCAAGGATTGGCACAGCAGGAACTTTTAAGTTGACGCAGATTTAATTTTGTGCAAAATCAACGGAAAAAGCCATATTTAGTCAATAAAATATGTCCACTGTTCACAAAATTTAGCCATTTTAAAGAAACAATTGAATTTTGGCTCTGATTAACTTTGGGCATAACCCAAATTTTTTCTGTACCAAATTTTCTCTGAATAAAGGTATCTCCAAGAAATCCTTGTGAGACCAGCAAATTGTCACAAAATATACCCTGAAGAAAGTCTCTTGACTATATAATAATTCTTTTAATCAAAAAATAATTTGTTGTCATGTTTTTAGTAAAGGATTTCTTCACGGAAAATTTTGAGAATTATATAAACTGAAAACATTTAATGTACAAAAAACTCAATTTTGCACAGTGACAAAAAGGTTTTGCATAATTTAAGATAAAATACCATGGCTGAATTGGCAAATGTTTTAGTCATAGCACAAAACAATTTGTGTTGAAATGTGTATCAATCCCACCAAGTTTTTTGTGAAATTTAAGAAATTTAAATAATTGTTGAAAGAATCACGAGAATCAATTAATCATATTTGCTAAAAAACTATAAATGATATGGGTTATATGTTACCCAATGTGCTTGATTATCTTTGCCATTCTTATTCTCACTTGAGGTAAATAGATTCTTGTAGACCTTTGACTGAGTCACATCAATTTTATCGTCTTTCTTATCTGTATCTTTTCCCAATGTCTTTTTTACAACATCTTTTTTCGTCTCTTTACCTTTATCTGTTTTGGGTTTTTTCGAAGACGTACCATTAACAACAGAATTTTGCAATGATGTAGCTTTGGAGCTATCAACTTCAGCTTTTCGTTTTTCCCCATTCTTTTTTCCTTTTTTACTTTTCTTTAGCTGTCTTATGCGATCTCTTCTTCGTTTCATATTTTCTTCCATTATCACCAAGTCATCATTTTCTGCGTTCAAAATGACAAGGTCTTCTTTCTCGAATTTGACACCGCAGTTGTGACAAGTGTCAGATTCAACTTCTTTGAATGCTCTTTCTGACATAACACATCCACATGTCCACAGACCATAGAACTTGTACTTTCCATTCATCTCAATACCTAGAAAAATACAAGTATATTCACATATTGTGAAACGGTTGGGTATACTACACTTTTTATAATTTTTTTTTTTTTAAAGAAATGGTTTTGCAATCATTTTCACTTTACGTTGAATTTGCAGGACTTAAACTTTGTACACATTTGGTCCCCCCAAAGAAATTTAAAACAGCGGAAATCTGACACTGTGAAAAGACTTTTCATCCATGGGTTATTGGGATTTACAGTAGCAAACTTAGTACACAAGTTTAAAGTAAACAAGTTGAATTAAGTTATTGAAAAAATCGCTTCTAGTTAAACACTAAAATGACATTACCTACTACTGGGCAAACAAACTTTGAAGCTTGTGTATCATAGTACTCATTTGCTGTTCCACATGTTTTATTATTGTAACCTGGATTTGGAGTCAACTGCAGTGTCTTAACATCTTTCAGATTTCTGATGTGTGAGGCTGTTTCACATATTGAACGATCCAACAAAAATTCAAGGATTGATTCTTTACTAAAATGGGATAGAGATAAAAAGTAGTTTGATTATGTATGTTTTCACGACATACTGTATTTGCAACAAAATTAACATGAAACAATCAACAGTAAACGAATTAAATAATATAAAAAAGTACTTGTATAACTTTCCAAGTTCACAAATAACAATCGGTTGGGATAATGATTGTTGACTTATGGTGCACGTGGACCATTTAGCACTTCGATCCATATCTTTGTCTTTCTGTTCAGGTCTTTTAGCTGTTTTAACAAGCTCATGGCGTTTAGGGATTGTTCCACCATCACAACCCATTTTGAAAATATTTGATATTTATTAACAAATGTTTTTTTATATGAAGTGCCTGAAAAATTAAGATAATTAATTAACAATAACACTATCATCTTAAGTGTCAGCCTTTAAACACAGAAGAAAATAGAATGAATATTGTACCTTTAATAGCACAAAGAGGGAAATTTTTTTATTGTTGAAAACACAAAAAGTGAAGGTTACAATTGGTCCTATTTAAAACTAATATCTTGGAAACTTAAATTTGAAAAACCTGACTGAGCAAAATTGATTTTCTTCAGCAATTTTTTGCCCAGATATGTTTTCCTAATTTGTAAGGGTGGCAGTTGACAGTTATTAAAGCCATCCACCGTTTCCACTGTTCTTCTCGATTCTAACATGACATTATTAATTCAGCTGAAGATTTTTCGAATTTTTTTCATTTGATGCACAATGTTCACCAATGATGGAAGGAAGTACCCCGGCAAATAGTTGTCAAAGCAAACCAACCTCGGCATTTACATTGGTAATTGCAGATTGCTGAAGTGAATTGCCAGGTGTGCCTCAACCTTCCTACTTTTTCAATAAAAATCTAACATCCCTAAATTAACTGCACAATTGCACAGTTATTCAGAATCAAAGATTTATGGAAGTGTAATTGCATGGTTAACGAAAGCAAAACGCTGGGCAGAAACCATGCAAATGTGATTTGTCTTTTCAAACTTAATCTAGTGCCAAAAGTGCAGACAGAATTTAAATATACTTGGACCAACTTCAAGATTTATCTTTTCTTAACAGAATCCAAAACTTCTTTTATACAGTAAGGCCCTCCACAACGTTTGTATAATTATTAATGTATTATTAAGTATTAATGTATATTTGTTATATTTGATCCTGTAAAGATCATTTGAAGGTGTTTTGAAGATAGTTTGAATAGCTTCATGCAATATTACTAATTATTTTATTTTGAAGACATTTTTAATGTATTCCAAAGTCATTTACAAGCTAAAATGAAAACAAAACAAAGACGTTTTGAAGACAAAATAAAGCTATTTTGAAGATACTTTGCAGCTGATCCGCAAATATCTTCAAAATGTATTTTCAAATTAAGTATGAAGCTCTTCTTGAAGATCTTTAAAATATCTTCAAATTCGGTAAGGGTGACCAAGTCTAGCTGATAGAGTGCCTAGGTAGAGTTGTGGACATATATATGTATATCCCTAGGACAGTTTGATCAATCCCCCGAGCAGATATATTAAAAATAATTCTTATCATTTTGAATCAAAAAATTGTGAAAAATGGTTGTCCTGTACGCAACACAAAACCATGATTTTCTTTTGATGGAAATATTTTTAGAAGCTTTTAATGGGCATTTTTGATAAAAACTAGTTAGAAACAGATCAAGGCATTAAGGTAAGCATTACTACCGCCTACTTAAAAAATATTGAGGGTCTTTAGTCAAACTTACTAATTTATCCAGTACTTAACGCCTTTTCAAAAATGAAAAAGACCCTGCGCAACGCCCCAAACATGTCTGGGTTTTTGGACTTTATTCATCAAAGAGAACTTCAAGCATTTAGCCGTGCTGGTCTCGTTTAATTAATGTTTAACATTGTTGAAAGAGCAGAAACAGTTTGTTGGTGGGTTGAAATAATAAAACAGAGCCACAAAAAAGAATGCGAAGTAAGTAATTCCGGAAAACAGAAAACGCACGGACATGAGATGTTTTGAAAACGTACGTATATCCTTTACCGTAAAAGGGGGCGGCTTGAACTTTCACGATCCCACTTTGACATACCACAAAGTCCAGCTTCCAAATGTCAAC
>JAUBWS010038883.1:16921-34640 GCA_032270445.1 Darlingtonia californica | reverse complement strand
AGATTTACAGCAATTAGTGTGTATTAGATCTTGAAACTTAGGAAGAAAAAAAAGAATCAAAGAAAAATCGATCATTTTTTTATTTTTCACCTTCCTTCTCCTTTCCTTCAAACCTGGAAATTCGAACAAGAGAGACTTTCTACTATTCGAATCTCTCTGTAATTCGAACAAAAAAATTTCCCCCTTGGGATTCGAATTAGAGAGAGTCAACTGTAGTAGATTTTCAATATACTTTTACAATGTAGCCCGAACTTATCCCTAAATTCGTACGCGACTATATTGATAACACCCTTGTTTGTAGAAATTTTCGCGTAAAATTCAGACGCCTTGTAGATTTTTAGTAAAACAAATTTGTGTTTTATTAAAAAACACTTGTAAAAATCTCGGTGTGCCCTTGCCTGCTATCTCGGTGTGACCCTGCCTGTAATTACTTTTACAGCACCGAGTGGTGAAGGTTCAAGCAGCAACCGTACAGCAATCATTGCAGTCGTGGTCGTTAGTGTTGTACTCTGCATCATTATTGTCGCAGCTGTCTTTGTTTACGTCAAGTATCGTGATCGTATCTGTATCACGGAATACACGCAAGCAAGTGGAAAATTCTACACAGACGTAGTGGTAAGTATTTTCTATCTGTTTTCTTTCATGACAGAAAGTACATTGCTCAACCCGGAGTGCATCAACCTGGTGGACTGAGATGAAACTCGAATTCACACTAACCGGATATCTAGACTTGTGCTCTGTAGTCCGTGTTAACTAGCCGTGATTGGCTCTCACCTCATGACAATTCTGTCAAATTATGGTTGATTAATTCCCTGTAGGGTGAAGAGCGGGAAATATCCTTGGAGTACCTTATTGTTGCGCGACGAAAAATTTTGTCCATCGAAAATTTTTATTGTCTTTTACGTTAAAAAATTCCACGTTTTTGAAAACTTTCAATTTCGTCACTTTTGTCCGAGGAAAATTTTGTCCGACATTTTTTTGCCCAAGGTAATTCTATGAGATATAACTGTTTATACTAATTACTCATCATTGACTTTCATTGTTTCTCTGTAGGATGAAGAGCGAGAAATCTCCAACTTAGATGATTATGAGAACAATACCAATGTTATTAAGAAAAATATTAACATTTCTATAAAGCGCGGGGATCGTTCGAATTCAATTGCCCATGGTAACCAAAAACCAAATGCAAGTGTTAAAGGAAGGAGTTTGCGACAAACAATAAAAGGTCTATCCATGAAAAGACCAAGCAATGCATTTCAAGAAAGTCACTATGCACGACTTGGTAAGATCTCAGAAAACTTATTTAATATTTTAACTGATCTAATATTTTCAGGTTTTAGCAATCTTTGGACAAATTCGGGGCCGCTCTTTGGTGCTTGGACGATGTCTTTTAACTGACCTAATATTTTCAGGTTTTAGCAATCTTTGGACAAATTCGGGGCCGCCTCTGGTGCTTGGACGATGTCTTTCAACTAACCTAATATTTTCAGGTTTTAGCATTCTTTGGACATAGTCGGGGCCACTCTCTGGTGCTTGGACGATGTGGACTTTAGGCTAGACCGCAAAAAAATTCTTCTAGGTTAAATTGAGTTGATATCCAACTTTCAAAGTGTTAAAGGAACTAAATTGACATCATAAAATTCGTTGAAATTTAACTTATCGGATTTTTCATATAGTGTCAAAGTAATTTATACTTATACTTTAATAAAATATTTATTCGAGGAAATCTACCAAATTTGAAAGAAAATGTAAGGGAAATCGGTTAAAATTTTAAATGTTAATGTACTCAATTAATTGATTTAATCGTGTGCTTTTTTCAGGAACTGTTGTATCTCAAGGGAAATCCATTGATTTTAAACATATTGTATTTGATGAATGTCTTGGTTCTGGTGAATATGGTATGGTTTGTGGTGGACGAATTATAGATGATGATAATGCATCTGTATTTAAAGAAGCCTTCGTCAAAATGTTGAAAGGTACAATTATTTACAGCCACCAAACGCGATTCTTCATTTTGCCCATATCAGACAAGCTTTAGTTGAATTACTTTTCACGATTATAACAACTAATCACATGCAATTAACATAAAATGTCTGCATAATTTGTTAAAAATTAACGAGTCTGTTAGGATAATAAATGATCTCTCATTAACCAATGAGACTCAGTTAATTCTTCCCGTCATTCGATTATGCCCTAAAATATCCAATAAGGACCACTTCCTTGACTGGACTGTCAGCTTTGTTATGGTATCGAACTCGGCGTGTCAATTCCCAAAGGTTCCCTGTAGGTGTTTTAAGGAAGGTAGCACACTCACTGGTAACAGCTCTGGTGTAATGTTGAATAGGATTTCAAGGAATGAATATTCCTAATCATGAACCCAATCAGAATGTTTCCCTTGGAATTCATTTAAATTGAACTTATTTATTGTAGACGATTGGAAACCAGAGCATAGACGTGACATGTTGGAAGAATTACGTATGATGAGAAGAATTTCTAAACATAGAAATGTCATAAGTTTAATTGGGTGGTGTATCACTGATGGTAAGTTTATCTTTATAAATCCCAACCCTTAGAAACATTTATATACTCTCGATAAGTGAGCCACTAGAGGGAATAAGTAAAAACGTCACGGTCTATGGAAAAAGGGGACATAAAGCCAACCATAATTCACTTGTTTACCTCTCAAAATCTTGCAAAAAACGTCTGTGGAGAAGTGCATTTCTATTCAAGCGACACGCAAAGAAATGACCTCCTCTGCAGACGTATTTAGTGATTTTGCCAGCAGGAGGAATTATTATCACGTTAAAAACGACCAAGCCCCCTTTTCCCATAGACCGTCACAAATATATAGGGAATGAAAAGAAAGTGTGCCGTTTAGCGAATGTCCCAGTTATCCGAAGTGTTTTGTAGGACTCTGAAAAGACATTATTGCGGTTTTTATGAAATTCCTATTATCCAGAGCCTATTGTTTTTCTTCTAGTAAATATGGCTGTGTATACACTGCTTTCAAAAAATCTAATGGCTTTCTTATTTTTTGTTGCGATAATGCAATCACTGTCCAGGTCCTCTTATCTTGGTTTGTTGTGAATCCCGAGATTTCCCGACTTACAGAAAACTTGGCTCGCTCAGAAAAATTGATTATAGCCCACCAGTTTAGCAAAAATGTGATGTTTTTTAAAGTAATTTGTGGATTCTGTCCTGGACTTGAGATTTATAACACTAATGAATTTTTCTTTCTATTCTCTCAGATAACGTCTATGTCGTAGAGGAATACGTACCTTTCGGTAGTCTATTGACCTTTTTGCGTGCACAGCGATGTTTGAATCAAAGCAGTGAAGCGTTAGACCAGTTACCTGAAGAAGACAGAGTTGATTCCGGAACGCTTTTGTCGTTCGCAGTACAAATTGCTTCAGGAATGACACATCTCGCTCAGTTACAGGTAATTGAAATTTTTTCCTTTCCTAAGGAAAACAAGGTCAACAGCCTCGCTATTGGTTCCTTAGGAATACAGCGATGAAGAGGAGGTCATTTTTGAGGACATATGAAAACCTGAATAGAATAATTAGATGATGTATTTCAGGATAAGATTTATTAAGGGATCATATGTGAGGAATATTATAAGTCATCAGCTATAGTGTCGATATACACGAAACTTTAAGTTCTATACTTACTTCGAGTTTTTTCTCGTAACTTATAATATATATGCTCTGCTTTGCATTGAGCACTTGCTCTGCTTTGCATTGAGCACTTGCTCTGCTTTGCATTGAGCACTTTTATGGTTTCTTGGAACAACTTATATACATATGTGAGGAATATAAATGTTTATTATAAATGATAGTTTTACAAAAGTAATTGTAATCAATCAACAGATCCTGCACTTATGTGACTTTCCAACTAAAGTAATTGATCTTACAATTTTATGTCTTGAAATTATCCTCGGAGATTCTTGATGATATCAACAATTATTTTTTAGGTTGTTCATCGAGATCTGGCTTGCCGTAATGTTTATCTTGGTCACGAAAAAACGTGTAAAATTTCAGATTACGGATTGGTCCGTGATATTTACGCCGAAAATGTTTACAGAAAAACTACAGGGGTAAGAGGATTTGATTTTCGGGTGATAACCACGCTATGATATTATGTTTGTGATGGAAAGGGTTCGTACAAGCAGGGAAAATTTTAAGAATTTTAGAAAAGTCAGGGGCCTGGAAAACATAGTTTTTACAGACTACTGTAAATCAAGGAATTTTTTGATTCTGAACTTTTATGGAGCAATCAATTTCAACAAATACTATTTTTTGGATTCTAAACACAAGCTGATCAATCCGAGGGCTGATTTTCGGGGCTGCACCCAATACTTCTCAGCTCTGTTTATTGGCTTCGATGGTCAGCACTGTACCTTTCCTGCCCAAAATTTTTACCTGTCTCGGGGTTTGTTCAGTCCCCCAAAATATCGATTTGATAATTTAAAAATGTTTTTATCTTTCTTCCATAGGGCCAGTTACCAGTTCGTTGGATGGCAAGAGAATCTGTTTTTGAAGGAATTTATTCTCATGAATCTGACGTGTAAGTTAAATTACAAATCAAAGTCTTTTAGAAATGTTTGGATAATCAAGACATTTAATTTGTCTGGCTGCTTTATTCTTCCAAACACGTTTTACAAAGGGGACAATTAATCTTACGATCCTGTCACAAAAACAAGCACTTAGATTTAGATAAATCTTGCAAAGAAAGTCTTTTTATACCCAATGCAAAGCGAATGAATTTTGATGATAATAGGGAGGTTACGCAAACCAAAATCTACGACGTACGACGTTGCACAGCCGTTCTGGAAATTAGCATTTCAAGCAACTTTCAGCAGCACAATCGATCAGTGTCTAAGTTCGGCTGCCAGTACGTCGTAGATATCTTTTTGCGTAACCTCCCTAATTACATGGACATCTTCTTTTACCGCTTTGTTGAAAAGGTTAGTTATAGTCTTTATCCCATTTAGAGATGATTTTTTTATCCCCTAGAGGTTACTCATGGATTTCAACTTTTTCTTTTCAGTTGGTCTTTCGGTATTTTACTATGGGAGTTGGTAAACCTCGGAAAAATACCCTACCCGGGTATCGTACGGACGGAACAGTTACTAAATGATCTAGAAAGTGGATATCATATGGAAAACCCAGGACATATTTCGACAGATTTGTAAGTTTTTGGTTTCATCAAGAGTATAGATGTCACTCTTTCGCTACATACGTTGGCGTGAATGCTTTTAAAATCACCAAATCCACAAAATTCAATATTTTTGAATCGCGCTAAACTTATTTCTTTCTATAGAATGGTTAAATTTTGTGAAAAAGACTAAATTTTCTCCTCAAAGTTCGATTTGCACTATAAATAAAATCTACTCCAAACTTGAAATATTTATGCTTAGGTAAGAAAAAACACACGCGAAAAACGTTAATTTCGTCATGCGTGAAATCTGTGCCAAAATTATTGGAAGGCGAAGCGGTTGCCAAATTCAGCTTTCAATTTTTACCTTTGTTGAAAATATCTGTCTCCAAAGAGTGAAACCGGTTTTAACTTTTCGGTTATGCTTAATTATTTTAAAGTGATCGACACTAACAGTAGAAGTGAATCTATTTTATTTCATCTTTCAGGTTTTTAACCATGTCATCATGTTGGAACCGTGATCCGTTGAGACGTCCATCTTTTGAAAAATTAGAAAAAGATTTAAGGAACTATCTTAACGATGTTGATGAGGTATGTTTTGCATTTTTCTTGCATGAGGACAAGATCCGTGGTCCAGGGGTTAATTCCGCAAGATTCCCTATTAGTGTTTATAGAAAGGAAGGACTCTTTGATAACAATTCGAGAAGAACTGATGAGGTTATCCTGGGTTATTAAAATACGCCCATATCCAGAGGTTGTCATTTTCTACAAATGTTTCGACAAGGGAAGCGTTAAAAACACGTCCAAGTTAATTGAAATATTTCATTTTATAATATTGAATAACTATTATTATTCTTGAACTAAACTAAGAAACTTAAGAACTCGACTACAAAGGCAAATCTTATTTTCTATATAGTTCATTTGGTAGAATTCAAACTCAGCCATTTAGTAAAACAAATCTCTTAGAATTGTTTTTGGAATAATCGAGGCAATTTAAGGGATCATTTAAAAAGTACATAACGCATAGAGGGTAAGGGGGTGTCCGATATTTTCGTGACAACCATTGAAAAAATCACGATTTTTAAAGGGGAAAAGCGCGACAGAGGGGGTAGGGGGTCTAAATCGTTAAATTTTGCGTTACGTACTTTTTGAACGTTCTCTAAGTCTTGATGCTTAGTTATTCCCATTACATCTATAAAGTTTTCTACGGTTAACTTTGACGTTTGAAATTTATCATCAAAAAAGTAATAGCATGACTGTCATTGATGTTATCATTTTCCGTTTAAGACCCACATTGACTTATCGAAGATGTTACAGAGTGAAGTTGATGAGGAACTAGCCTGTGATGACGATATGATACAATCACCAACTACAGATTTTCACAGGCCAAATATATTTGGTGGTCTTAAGGACGTTGCTGAAGAAGATGAAGAGGCTGCGGATAATGAGAATGTCAATGTCTGATTGAACGAAAGTTTTCGCTGAAAAGTCTTATAATATTGTTTGGATAACCAAGACAAACATGCCTCGATTCTTCATTCCGTCAGATTCCATTTATAGAATTTCTATGGAAACCACCAAGAAGAATTTTCCAGCTTTACACATTCAACAACTTCATTTAGCCGTTTTGAAAACGCCACAAGCATGCATAAGAAATATGCTAGTTGATTAAGCTTACGTGTGAGTGAGTGATACTCTTTTTTCAAGAACCTGCACGAATACTAGAACTGAATCTTGAAACAATCGACTTTGTTTTGGAAACTTATCAGCTGGTACTGAAAGATTTTTATACGCCCTGAAGGTTTTTTGGGCGTGGTAGAATATTCACATAAATCTATCGAAACTAGGGGAGGTTTTAGTTAAATTTATAAGAATTCAATTTTCGAAATTTTATTAGACTCAGGAGAACATAGTATGTATATAATGTGAAAAATTGCAAACCCAACTTACTGATGGTCTTTTCACCCTTTCATTTCGATTGTTATGTCAGGAGTCAAAAGTTTTAGGACCCCGTTTTTCCGAAAGTAAAATGTAGGGATAGTTTTGAGTGCAAATGGTACATTAAACTTATTTATAGATGAATTTTATTTTTTGTAGCCCATCTCTATTTCGTAATCAGTAAACTTAAAATGAATTTCTTCGCGATCTTTTCAGCTGTAGTGAACTTGCAAATTTTCAACCATTGAGTTCAAGGGTCCAGAAAAAATGTCAGTTCTTTCTCTTTGTCTTAAGAAAATGGCTCCACTGGCCTCTGTATTGGCGACAGGGGCGGATACAGACTCTTCAAACCACCATGTGAAAATCCCGAACTTTTCCGATTTTCTGATTAAATTTCCCCGATTCTTCCCGAAATGTCTATAAAATTTTCCCGATTTTGGTAATTTTAGACTACTTAACTATGTGAAATCACAACTTTCACATAGTCTCTATCCGCCCCTGGGCGACGTGTCTGAAGGGGCTAATGTTCTTATAGAATACAGTAGTAGGTACGTTTCTTATAAAAACTGCGAAGATTTTAGTTTGCCTACTTAGGGATTTATCCAAGCATTTTGTTATGCCACCGTTTTTGCTGAGAAAATTGAGTTTTATGGATTTAATGTCGATTAGATTAAAGTCACCCAAAGTATCGACTGAGGAGCAGAAAATTGTTCTGTTTTAAGCCCTAAATGCAATATCTGGGGGAAAACTTTCCCATAAAATGTGTTGAAACTCAACTTTTATACAAAGATAATAAAAAGTAATAAACATCTTATGCATATTGTGTAAATACTGTATACAGCAAAGTTTTACAGTTATTAGAGGTTGTGCATGTACTATTTATATCTTTTCAATTCATTAACCTAAAATCAAAGAAACTGTTAAGAGGATTGAAAAAAATGCTTGGAAAAATCCCTGCTGTTTTTACTTATACGTCTTACATTTGTCAGATCTTTTTTAATTTTTGGAAAGAACTCTTAAAATCATCAAGAAGAGCAATGAAACTTGAAACTTGCATGAACATTTTATGATATTTATTTGAATTTCGTTGACAAATGCAAAGGACGATAAACTTTAGGGCTCAAATAAACTTCTGTTTTCTGCCTTTGCTAATTTAAGTCTGCACTAATGAATGAGCCATTAGAAGGTAATTAACATATCATCTTATGAACAGGTTGGTAGATTTTAAATTATGTAAGGCAGAAAGCAGGACCTTAATTTTGACCCTAAGTTGTTACGTATCCCTGGTTTAACCCGCAGGGAAGGTTTTAAAAAAAATTTCACCCGGGACGAATTAATTAATATTCTTAATTTTTTTAGGAATTTTTTTCCCGTTTTGTCACATGCATAGCCAGGTTAAACCCCCATCACAATCGCAGTGAGCGTAAGAAGCTTTGGGAGCGGGGTGTTAGCCTGGCTACATCATGCTGACATGAGTATTGAACATTTTTTACGTATTTCTCTTTTACTTATAATATTTATGTAAATTTATAAACTTTTTTTTCGGTGTAAATAAATTTTTTCATTAAATTTCTAGGGCATTAGAATTATTTTTGTTACTTTTACTACAAATAGAGGTATACAATATTGAGAATTATTCCATAAAGAAATGTTTTTGTAAATTCAAATTATGCTTAACGTGGATAAATTTTCGCGCTTTCACACGTTTTGACTTTCTTTCTGCGAGAATGGATGTTTGAGAAATATTTGAAATTATACTATATTAATTACCATAGTGTGCAACCCCCTCCCCACTCTGCTGGGGGATTAGAAGTCTTTTAGTGCCTAAAATTTAAGGTGGAAGGTATAAGGTACAACTTAAAGTAGGAGTAAAATGTCATAGGTAGGACGTGGAATTTTCTGTTTTTTTCTGCTGTCCCTATTTTTTACTTGCAACCGTAGAGAAAATTATTTCTTTTTTAGTTTTCTTTAGTTTCTTAATAAGAGAGACACACTGTGTATAGTGAATAGTACACTGTGTATAGTGAATAGTTTAACATTAGTTTAATTCAGTTTGTCATTTCTCAACAATTTTTTAGAAGCGGTTAAATTGTTTACCTAGCCGTTTGAAATTATTTTGAAACTCTGCTGAAACTGATGTTTTATGTGACATTTTTGGTTTGGAACCCAATTTTTGAATTGGAACCTGATCCACTAAAATCTAGGTGGAGATTCTACTTTAGTTGAAATATTGATACTTTAGGATGGGACCAGGAGCCAACCCTCTTGCACACTATGGAAATTTGTACAGGTTCTTTTATGAAAGAAAAATTGCTTAGTTGTTGAACCTGATATGAGAAATTAAACCCACTCGAAAATTTATCGACGTAAAGGTATATTTTAACTTTTCAACGCGTCTAACAACAGACTCTTTTCCTCGATGGATCGAAATAAAGTTTATCATGTCAAAATCTAAAGTTCGAAAAATTTTGACGATTAGTACCATATTTATACCGTTTTTACAGTGGACCGTTCAGTGATGTGAAGAATATTGCAAAATTACAGGAGGAGTGTAAAAGATCATCAAGAACTAATGTATTCAGGTAATAGCTAAAGACATTTAAAATTTCTCTCCTAAAATTTTGCGAATCCTTTAGACCAACGCCTGAAGCGGATCGCTGTGGTTAATTTCTTAGTCGACAATCAAGTAATTGTTGATGAAACTTTGGAATCTTCTTCTATTGTCACGTGAAACGGTCACATATAATTTTTTTATCATTATGACACCTGTTTAAATGTTTTTGTTTTAAACAAGCTGTAATACCTCCATCTGTCATTTGTTGATAAACAAAAATCAGCATATAGAAACAACTGTTTAATTTCTGGTGTTTGTTCATTGCAAAATAAGCAAAGATCTGGTTTTCACAAGCCGCAAAGCCACAAAACTTAGTTTTTTAAACAGATGACCTTCAGCGGAAAAGAAAGCTTCAAGCGCGAATGCTCAACGAAATTTGCCTTTGTATAAGTAGGGTGTACAAAATTTTCAATTTCTTAAGCCTTAAAGCCATAGAATTTATCAATACCACACTCAACTATCAATGATGACGTCAACATCAGGAGAACATATTTTTGAGATGACTCAATAGAAACCGTCTCGTGATAGCATCACGGCAAAAATGACAAACTGACCTATGTATTTGAAATGTATCTCCACCGTATTTGTTTAGATAATGCATAAAGATAGCTACCAAGTACATTAGAAGAGACAGTGCGGAGGAGTTTAATATTGTTTAAATCTTGTGTTGTTTATTTGATACTTAAGAATATTATATAAGTTGAGTAGATGCACTGAAAACATTCTTGTCGGTCACAAGACAGAATATCAAAATGCTGCTTTTCGTTGCCTGCTGTCTTGTTGCGTTCTCAAACGCCTTTGCTGATCAACCGTCGGATCCTGTATGGCCGAACCAATTTACACAGGAATTCAACGAAACCCTTTATTATCCAGCCATCGGAACACACTATACTAAGGGTACTTACTACTACGATTTCCCGAATCGCAGATATCGGATTGATCGGGAAAATGGACGGTATGATCGGTATTGTGGGTTCAATGGAATACGGGCTTTTCAAAACACACCTTGCACACAACTTGTTATTGATGGAATGAGATGGATGATATATCCAGAAAAGCAAAGTTGTTGTCAGTAAGTTACCTTGCATAGTCCGTTTAAGAAACATCCGTGGGTTTGGCACAGGCGAAAAAAGCGCTGTCGCGCGGGAAAGAGAATTTTACAGAGAGAAGAAAAAATAAGCTTTCCTCCTTTCCGTGTACAGTTCGCTGCGAAACCGCGTGCTCGCCTGAGAGAGTTCCTTTAACTTAGACTATGGAATAATCTTAATAATTTTGTGTGATGAAGAAAAGAGGTTTTCATGGAAGGCTTCTTCTTGCATAACCTTTTTTTGCAAACGTTTAAAATCAGCGAAGACTTCAAAAGTTTTTTTTTCATTAGATTTGATCAATTCTTGGACATATTAGCTAAAATTTCCGACCTAAAGTTTACCACACACTCGCGAAATTTTTCTCTCGCAAAATTAGTCGTGTCATTCGAGAATTTTTCAAAAACTTAGGAACGCGAAAGTTTCAAAACCGCCAAGTTAAAGCAGTTTTTAAGTACCATTTTACTATTTCAGGTGTTGTGATGCTGCGCATGGTTGTGGAGTTTTAAAGCCAACTTGGATGAAAGGTGCCATCTTTGTTAGTGAAGATAGTGGAACGTACAGATGGAACCAAAAGGGATTACAAGACAATTTTTACGTTGAACGAAAAAGCGATCGGGTCATGATGAGAATAAACCAAGTACCAAACGACATCCAAGACTACCATCCAGATTCGTTCAAACCAACTGTGGATGCATCAGTGTTTGACTTACCATCATATTGTAAACCAGGAAAATGTTCACTCCTCTCTACATGTCGTGCTGTAGGATTTGATTAAAAGTAATAGATATATGGAAAAACATTGTTTTTTTTAACCGTAGACCATTCCGCGGTGCGCGAAAAAATCACGTAATAACGTTTCGTTTGTCTTGATGGCTCTCATAATGGCTGATAAAATATTAGAAACGAATAAGCAAACAAAAACGGAACCAACCAATAGGATCAAAAATAACGTAATGCATTGGCCACCATTATGAGAGGTATAAAAACAAACGAAACATTTGAATTAGTTTTCCGCGCATCGTGGGGCGATCTATAGTCGGTAAATGTTTTTAGCTATTACCTAATACTCTTGAAATTTTGGAATATATTTTCTTCTCATATCAAACTTGACTAGTTTCTCGCTTTCCCGTGTCCTGATATCTAAGCCCAATTGGAAAATATTAGAAAAAGTTTTGAACATTTTCAAAGAGTTAAGCACGTTCTGAGGGTTAGGGTTCCATTTTATTGGAATCCCAGATGCACCAAATATAATATATTTACAACCTTCTTACAAAAGTTAGTTCTTTAATTGACGGTGTCCATAAGACCTTTCCAAACAAAGTTTCAAGACATTTCCAAAAAATTCCAGTACAATTTTATGGAAGACGTGAAAAATATTACGATAGGGATAATGATGTCAAAGTTCCGTTTGTACCAGTATGTAATAGGAAGCAAATTCATTAATTTTGGAATGTTTGTATAGAGAAAACTTGAAGACCCACCCTGTCTACGCCCGCGAATGATAAAATTGAAATATACTGAAATATTTCTTTTCATGTGTTTTCCCTATTTTTGCGCCTGTGAGATCACTGTTAGTTTAAAACTACTTTAATCGGAGAAAACAAAAACCCGCGAAATTTTTTGGATCAATTTTTGCGAATTAGCATTTCGAAAAATTTTGCGTGGATTAGTTTTCGCGAATCGCTAATCTCTAAAAGTTTCGCAGTATTAAGTTCTCCTATTTTTGTATGATAAAGAAAAAAAAAACGTGTAGAAATTGCAAAATTTTGTTCCTTAGGTATTCTACTTTAAGTCAAGGTTAAGAAATAATTGAATTAAATCTCGTGAGTTAGCTTTCTGAAAATTTCGCGTGGATTAATTTTGCGAATTCATCGTTTGAAATATTTTGCGAGACTTATTTTCGCGAAGGCCAAAAATCGCGAAAATTTCTCTCGCATTGTTTTCTCCGATTAAAGTTTTTACAATTTGAATTATTTTACAAACGTTCCAGGCCATTTTCAGGACGACGTTTTAATTTCGTGATGTTTTTCAAAAAATTTCTGGTTTGGAAATATTTTAATTTCGCGGTTTAACTAAAAAGCTGTATTTCAAAGAATCTTAATGTCATGATCATGCTGAACATTTAAGTTCATAAAATACGCTGTTTTCAATCTTCGTGCGACATCAAAAGTGCGTTGAAATAACATTTTTGACAATTTACATGATTTTGATGCATTTCAAATTCGGGGTATTATGAGGGAGATATTTCGTGTCATTTTATTTTGGCATAAATGTTATATCTAGCGGCATTTCAATTACGCGGTTTTCTGACCATGACCGCGAAATTTTCATGCAATAAAGTAACGTGTCCTTTTGATGTTGTTCAACGTGAAGCCACCGATGTTGGAAAACACTGTTTGGACGTAGAAAGAGAAAAACTAATTTTTGTTGTTTCTGAATTCTTTCGTCTTGTTTAAAAAAACTGAATACATAATACAAACATAAAAAGAAAAACAGGGGAGTTTAAAAATATGAAAAGGTCAACAGTGATGGTGACGCATTAGATATCATCAATGATGGAGTGCTTTTATTGAAAACTCTCCTATTTTCCCATTCAACTTTCTGCATAACCATTTTTACAATGAACCGGATGAAGAGAAAATACTGAAAAATAAAATCCTTCTACAAAATATCTCTCTTACAATAAACAATTAACTTTGACTTTAGAAACTTTCACCATTCTTACAAAAATTGCTTTTCCTAGATATAGATAAAAATATATAAAAATTGTGCGATAAAGTCTCGTCAATATACGAACAATACACAAATACGAACCGTAGCAAAACCAGAGATGTTCTTTTACGAAAATCAAAGCAAAAAAAACTATCCAACTATTTTAAGGCAATATAACAATATCTCGAATAGGTTCAGAATTTTGTTAGAACGGTGTTTGCGCGCGCGGGCAAGCACAATACAACCGGTATGATCCCATTCTAACGAGCTGATAAAAATCTCCCAATGAACACAGAAAGTCTCATTCAAAAGATATTTCTACGACGTGCTTTGTTACTGGGGCCAAAATTCGGCATGATTGCTAAATCATGGAACAAATCTATATAACCAATAAAAACATAATTAACAATGAATAAATTCTACAAGTTAAAAAGAAAATTTGACCAAAAAACACTGAAAAAAATCCAAACGAAATGCGCCTTGAAAACTACCTTTAAAAATACTACAGAAAAAGTACAAAATAACAAAAATGTTATGACATATGTACAGTGACAAATCTTTATTTATTTTTTTCTGATTTTTATGCTTTTTTAAAACTTTTTTTTTATCTTTTTGATGGGTATTTTTTTGAAAACGAAAGAACTCGGAAAACTATCGACAAAACCTATTGAAAATTATGTCATATTTTCAACTGAAACGTACCCACTTTTCCCTAACCTAGCAGATATTTCTAACCCTAAAACCCAACTCTTGAATGCGAATCCTAAAAACCATCACTCGACCATCCATCGGACAAATCGGAACCTCCCTTCAGTCAAACACCAACTTTTTATGTTGGCGTTTAGGCAAAACGCCCTAGTAGTCAGCTTAACAAAACCCTGATTTCGCGGGGAAATTCGTTTGCTAGAGATATGCTAGTTTGACAATGTGAGTCACTTAGTACCCATCAAAATCAGGGCGTTTTTCTTCATCTGGGTAACGCTCATTGGGCGTGTAAAGGGGCGCATCTTCACGATTGCTTTTAGGGAAGGCGTTTTCACCGGCATTTTGGTCCATTATTTCTTTAAGTTTGTCCAAGATTTCTCCATACAAACCAATGTCACGTTTACGGACAAATTCCAAATATTCTAACTCCCTGAATGAAAGACTTTTGAATATTCTTCTTGTTGTTGGTCCATGATCCCTATAATAAACAAAAGAAAAGTTTGTAAGGAAGATTTTTCTGGAACCTCGAAAATTTGACTCACTTTAAAGGAAAGGCCAAAAAATCGCGAAAGCACGAAACTCTCTTCCCGCGAAACTTTCTACCTTTGAAATATTTGCAATTTCATGTTTCTTTGGCATCCAGGATGACTCATGTCAATAATGCAACAATAAGAGGAGGGAGGTTTAGGGCAACAGCGCAATATATCACACGAACTTATTCCCATAAGAGCAGCTACCTTGGTGTTCCTTGTGCAATAGCTACCTAATCAGCGAAGTGCTTTTCTTATTGTTTCCAGTCTTCCAGATAACTGATTTTCAAAAAACGCTGATACACCATGTGTAAGGCGAAAAAGCTGAAAATGGTTTATCAGATAGACTATGGAAGTAAACAAACTGATAGTAGAATAATTACTTACTTTAATCCAAAAACGCCAATAGCATAGTGTACGAGCAACAAGATCAATCCAATACAGGAGATAATGATACCGAAGATAAGAGCGAACCAGAGGACAAGCAAAGCATATTGATATAAAATGTGTTGGTTCATCTCACAAACAAATTTATGCTTGTTGGCGTATGATTCTTTGATGTCCTTGGCGGACGCGTGTACTTCGCAATATCCGAATGGTGGAAGAAGGACGTTTCCTGTTGAGAGACATTTGAAATTCATTTATATGAATTACACTCACTGCAAGGAAATTTTCAAATGTTCTTTAGATATTCTGATTTAAACCTCCAAAATGTCCTTAGCCTATTGCTGTATATTCAATATTATCATAAAATGACCCAGCCGGAGTATCTACAATTTTGATCTAATACGCTAAAATTCCTATATTAAAACAGGGTCTACCGCTAAAGTGACTTTAATATTTCAGCGGAAGAAAACTGTCCAACTTTTACAAATAAACGCAGAATCCGGTGAGAAAACGTGATTCATTTGTTAAAGTTAAAAGTGATTCCTTTGTTTAAGTTAAAAGGGGATCTATTTATTTAAGTTAAAATGTGATTCCCTTGTCTCCAAAGTCATGAAAATTATCAACAATGGGTGATTACCTGGCTTAGGGTGATCCCTCATTCCCATATAATCGTACTGCATTGTGTTGTCAAGTTTTGACCATTGGATCCACTTGTTTCCATAACCGACAAACTCTCCGTCCAACAGGCTGTCCAAACCCACCAAAGTGATGACGTTTGACAATAAATAGAACAACTTGACGACAATGTTCCCAATCACACGACCAATGTTGTTGCGTGTTGGGTTGGTCTTTGAGTTGAAATAATGCTTGGCGATTTTCTCAGCGTCAGGGTTGTCTCCTTTGACAGTGTTCTTTAAACTGATCAAATCAGTGTTGACAGCACGGAAGAAAATGTAGGGAAGGTAGAAGAGAAGAGTCAGAGCAGCAACCAAGAATGGGAAGTATTGGTACTGAAAAAATAAAGATTCAAATTCATAGGTATCCAGTACAATCTCTTCGATTCTACATTAGAACCGTAAACACCAAGGCTCTCGAGGAGTAAAGTAGCTAAAAATGTGTACGAGATGATTACATGATTTTTATTGTTGTTTTTTGAAAATTGTATGAGCATTTTCTTTAGTACTTTACTCCTCGGAGCGTCTTTCCTAGAAACGCCTAAATGGATTTATAGAGTTAACACGCGGGGTGTGGGGGGGGTGTATAAGGCTTAGAAATTGAAGGGTATGTGCCGCCCAAGGCTCGAAAATATACTTGACAATGTTTGCAAGTTGAGAGTTCAAACTTTACCCGTCAAACAGAAAAACTAACAAATTTGCAGTCACTTTAAATTTAAGAGGCTATTGAGGGAACTCCAAGCCAATTTAATTATACTTAGTTGTTGAACATAATATCAATCCAAAACTAAGAAACATTATGAGATTAGTGCATGTAACGGAAGTAAAATAAAGTTCAGCTAAAATAAATGACGAAAATTATAATTCCAGGTTTTCAAAGTGAATTGCATTAAAAAAATCTACTTTCACAGGTTTTTCATGTAGGAATATCAAAAAGGTTGTTTTTCCAGGTATAAAATCGAAATCGAGATTAGTGCATGTAACGGAAGTAAAATAAAGTTCAGCTAAAATAAATGACGAAAATTATAATTCCAGGTTTTCAAAGTGAATTGCATTAAAAAAATCTACTTTCACAGGTTTTTCATGTAGGAATATCAAAAAGGTTGTTTTTCCAGGTATAAAATCGAAATCGAAAGTGAAAGAAGAATCCTTACTTGCACGTAGAAAGTTTTATGCATAGGTCTGCAACCTTCTTTCTTTTCTGATGCTAATCTGGGAAAAACTGGACACAAATTTTCATTAGGTAATCCTTCCAAGAATCCGTCCATATCTACATCCTTGGGAATACCAAAATAAGCAACCTCATCAACACGGCTCTTCAACTCTTTGTACACATACACCCCCTGAATCCAACACGTCGCTGATACGAAGTCACCGCTAATTCCATGCGCGCCTAAAAATGAAAAGTCAACATATTCATAAGAACATTTTTTATAAGAACAACGAGGCTGATATCTTTCCCAAAACAAGTAGAGCGATAAAATGAATACCCTGGTACAATTTTAATGATTCCTTTGAACCCTTCAAACATTCTTAGCACAAAAACTGGAAAAAGTAATAGTAAAAGATTTTAGAGATGCACAGCTTAAAATTCCTCTCCTGCTATGTTCTCCAATAAAAAGGCTCAGAAAAATAAAGTATCGAGACAAATTTGCCTTGACCAATCAAAAATAATACGAGACTTTAATATGGGAAACTTTAGTTAGGAGTAACCCCAGAGGGCAAAATTAGTAAAAACCCTATGTGGATGAGTGTTTTCATTCCTGCGTGCCGTTTAAAAAGAATACACTCCTCGTTTTTCACGATTTTGCCCACTGGGATGTTGTTTAAACTGTGAACTTAAAGCATGTTGGGTTTCAGACTCTTTTTTAAAAAAAGGTTTGACTCGCTTACCTGGAACGATACAATTAATCG
>JAUBWS010038883.1:4345-16821 GCA_032270445.1 Darlingtonia californica | reverse complement strand
AAATTAACAGCTATTAATATATCGACAATTCCTGTTGCTAAACTTTCTCTCTTAAAATAATATTATATAGAAAATCGATCGGGTTTTTCAAAGAAAAGGCTCTTTAGCCTGAATTCAACGTACAGACTTCCGCACTGGAACTGGGGCTGAAACTTTTCCATAAATTATCCAATTAAATAAGCTATAGAAAGTTGGTAAAAATATATAGAAAAAATTTAATTGGAACAAATCAGAAAAGAACACCTGAAAAATGAAATAATAAACTATGAAACATATACATAGAATTATGAAATATTCTTATAAAGTTTAAAAAAAAGTCTAGTATAATCTTAAGAAGTCAAACTCTTACCTCAAAAAAGGGCAAGAAAATTTTACCTATCGCTAACTTGTCCCTTCCTTAGAGCTTAAAATAATCTATAGTTGCATCAAGTCAAGCTCTAATCTTAAGAAGGGAGAAACTGTTCTACTTAACCCTAAATATCAAACCACAGTATAGTTAGTTAGGTTCAGATTCTCATTCTCCAAAGGAGGAGCCAAGAAACAGTCCAACACTTTCGTGGAAAAAATAAGGGACTAGTCCCACTGTAAAAGTTTTCTATCTACACTTTCCACTTACACAGCCCTATAAATTAAAAAAAATATTTTTAAGAAAACGTGACCATGGCTTGCTTAATTTCCATTTAATTACTTTTACACCTTTTTTTTCAATGTTATTTCACTTGGACAAAAAACAATTGGTAATATCTATTTGTTGAAACATTTTCTTCCATCTTTTTTAAAGATTTTTTTTATCATTTCCTTTTATAACCTCGTTTTCACATTTATTACCATGCATAAAACACTTGCCCCCTATTTACGAAATTTACACTTTATCACATGTTTAAAAAAACAACAAAATATCTCTCTCACTGTCAAATTCTAAGTGACACTTCACGTATTCTGATCTGCGTTCATAATGGTATCCTACGCTGCGGGAGGGATTTGAATGCAAATTCGGCAATTATAGTCTATCCGTATATGCTCGATTAAACGTAACGATCTTTTTCTGGAAGACGGGGGTAAAGTGGTATATCGTCGTTTTGTTGTACGTAAAGGTCTTTTGGAGCATTGGGTCCGAGTTTAATCTCCTTCAGTTTCTGGAGCACTTCACCGTAGAGTCCAATATCACGTTTGCGAATGAATTCCAAATATTCGAGCTCCCTGAAGGAGAGCAGTTTGAAGAGTTTCTTTCCAGTTGCTCCTTGGGCTCTGAAAAAAAAATTATTGGCTTATTAATTTTTCCGAAAACTTGTAGGCAAAAATGTTGGAAATTTATTCGGTAACTTTTTTGAAAATAGTATACCCAGCGACTAAAATGTTATCAAAATGTTCTTTCGAATCTTTAACTGACACCTTACCCAACTTAGGGGCTAAAAATGCATTGTACAGTTATAAGTCTACATTCTTTAGTAGGAATTCTAGTCTATACTTATACTTAGCGTAGGGGGGAACTACAAGTATACTAGTGTAACACATGTCAAGCCATGGTACTTACTTGAATCCAAAGATACCGATAGCATAGTGAATAAGGAGAATTATCAATCCGATGCACGATATAACAATGCCGACGACCAAAGCAAACCAAAAAATGAGCAAAGCATATTGATATAAAATGTGTTGACTCAATTCACAGACGAATTTGTGTTTGTTGGCGTATGATTCTTTGATGTCCTTGGCGGACGCGTGCACTTCGCAATATCCGAATGGTGGGAGTAGTACGTTTCCTGTTAGCAAAAAAATACATTTTAAGAGGGCATTTTTATGTAATGGGTCCATCCCAGTCAACATAAGACCGTCGGCGACTTTTTTCAACAACCGTCGGCGACGTTGTTCAACAAACGGATGACGACGTCTTGTGCTAACAGGGATGTCAGTATGTTACGTGACGTTTCAATAGGGGTACATCTTTCCACAGACGTTTTATCATTATTAATTAAAGTTGTAGGGACACTTTTGTTACAATAAAGCTGATTCTTAATAGGTTTAGCTTCAAGAAACATAAGCCAATATGAAAAACCCGTTGGAGAACTTGTGGGAAACGAAATTCTCCTGATTTTGCCAGGGAATATCTTGTCACTCGGATTTGAATTGGTACTGAACTCACTTGTACTAAAAACATTTAACGTCCCCCTACGGGAGGGGTATTTGAGGTTGACAAAAATATTTTAAATATTTTCCACTTTATCAACCCCTTGATTTTTGTACTATTATAGGTAGTCCTCGAAGACGTCTCAAAAATATGCAGGAGGTCAAACACAACGAAGTTTATTAACCTGGTTTTGGATGGTCTCGGAAGCCCATGTAATCATACTGGATTCTGTTTTCTAATCGAGACCATTTGAGCCATTGGTTTCCAAAGTCGGCAAATTCACCATTCAGTAGGCTATCCAACCCGAGGAAACACACCAAGTTGGCCGCTATATACAAGAGCTTGATAAGAACGTTGTATATGATTCTGAAGACATTTTTACGTTGTGGGTTTGTTTTGTGATCGAAGTAATGCTTAGCGATCTTTTCGGCGTCTGAATCATCGCTCTTCACGGCGTTCTTTAAACTGATGAGGTCAGCGTTAGCGGCGCGGAATGCGATGTATGGAAAGTAGAAAAGAACGGCAAAGGAAGCGATCAAGAATGGGAAATATTGATACTAAAAACAAGAAAAAAAATTACAACCTTTGTGGAACCATGTGGTAAGTCCCGAGTTCCACTCCCTTGCAAAACGTTGGGTAATGAAATTTTCCAGGAAGATAAAACACTTATTGATAACAGTCCATGATGAACTGACAAGCTAAAGCCGGGTAAATCATCAAATTATTCATTCAATTGTTCATCCATTTAATGACAGAATCCAAAACGTCTCGAGAATATATCAACAGGGTTCTTTCTTTAATTGTCAAGCGTTGTTAATTGAATTCAGACAGGAAATAGGGAGTTTGCCTAATGCTGAGGCGGTTAGCATATTTTTACTCAGCTTTGGGTTGTAATGTATTCATTTCGAATCTATGGTAGGCCTCCAAACGGGCACGAAATGCAAAACATTAGGTAAAAAATGTTATCTCACCTGTAAATGGAATGTTTTTGTTAATGGGGTACAGTGCGGATTTGGTTTGCCCAATTTTGGTATCAAAGGGCACAGTTCATCATCTTTGTCGTCAAGGTAACCATCTAAAATGACGTCTTTCGGAATCCCAAAATAAGCAACTTCATCAACTCTGTCTCTGAGTTCTTTGTATACATATACCCCCTGAATCCAACACGCCGCCCCCACAAATTTACCATCGATACCGTGTGCGTCTAGAAAAAAGAAGGGGGTAACATAATCAATTGTAATCACTGCGTATTGACTACCGTCATCTGGCTTTCTCAAACTTACTTGGAACTCAACTATCTCTAAATCTGCTGCCATTCGCCTAAGACCAACGTCTTTCAATAAAGGTACCAATTACTAAATTGAATTGTGAGATACATGCTCTGAGAGACGCTAAATAGGGACATTCACAGTTAAAGTAAACCTAAACTCAAGACGGACCATTACACTTCAGATATGTGTGCTGTACTCTGATGTATGAGTGGTCGCGTTGAGCTTTAAGGTGTCTTCCTAAGGTCCAATGAAATTTTGTGATGAGATGGATCCCTTTTATGGAATGCTTCAATGAAACAAAAAGTAAATGTAGTACCTTAAGGGAAGAAATTTTCGCGCAATTTATTTTTTGCGGTTGACCAATTTAAAGTCAGCAACTTTCGCGCAATTAGTTTTCGCGATTATGTCAAATTGGAAATTTTGTATGTATAGAAATAGCAAGAAAATCAAGGAAAAAATGACTTTCGCGAAATACATTTTCGCGATTGAGCAATATTACAAGTTTTGCGGAATTAAATTTCGCGATTTACGGTTAAAATCGCGAAAATAAATTTTGCGAAAATAAATTCCCTTAAGGTATTAGTAAGGTGAAGAAGGAGGGAGTACGTATCCTTACCAGGGATAATGCAATTGATTGTATCAGTGTACCAGCTGACACCCATTATGACTGTTACAACTAAAACCAACTTTACCATGAAAATACGGTTGTATTGGTCTGCAAAATTGTCATGTCGTGATTTTAAATTCACGGTCAAAAGACCTTTGATATCGGTTGCGACGAAAGCCATGTCTTTTTATGTTCTTGCTATCTAGATGAAAAAGTAAAAGGCACGGTCATACTTAACTGGAAAAATACGATTCAATTCTTCATCAAGCGAGAAGGTACTGTTACGGTGGATGTGACCAGGTAGGTCCAATAATAGGCCATACTAATTAAGCAATATTTTGACCAGGTAACCATGCAAGCCTTCTTTTGCTTATCAGTATTCCTCAACCTTATTTTGACGATTACTTTCGATGCTTAAATAACAATTTTGGTTCTTTGTACACCAGATAAAATTACCAGAAGTCTCATATTTCCTGAACAACCAAACTTAATTTGTTGAAAATAATTGTTGATAGCTACTTATTCATTGAAAGTAGTGTATCAGTCCTAAAAGTATGACACTTCTGATGATTTTGTTTGGTCATAAATCTTAATAGATCTTCTTGTACTATTTCAACAGAACTTGTATTTAGATCACAGAGGGACAAGGATCACCAGACACTTCATACTTTGAGGAAAGATTACTTTTGATGATGATGAAAATGCAAAGAAGCAACATTTTGTTTTCGTTAAAAACTCTATATATTAACAAAAACAAAATGTTGCTTCTTTGCATTTTCATCATCAAGCTAGTCGCCCAAATAAACATTTTTAACTATACTTTTGATGCATAATCAATTACTTGAAAGTATCTTTAATAAACTCTGTTTTCTAAAGAAAGGGACGTATCAGAGCATATTACTAAAGTCTTGAAAAAAAGGGATTGAAAAACAACACAGCATGCGAATACCATAGTCCTATATTAGATCAAGTAAAATTAATCATTTTTCTACATCATTATAATTGCTAGCATTATAATTTACGTGACAACGTAACATGGAAATTGCTGTATAGAGGAAAACAAAAAAATCTTGCCAAAACAAGTTGCTATTGGAGACTAAGAAAGAAATTAGAAATGTAAACCTATTTCTACGAGGTATCTTGGCTTAAAAGCTAAACAAATATTGATCCAAAATGGCGTGTTTCCAATGAACCCCTGGCACGTTTATAAACTACATCACGTAAAGAAACACGATGATGTCACTATTAGTATGATGATACAGTGACGTCACGATTTTCATTATCACGATGATGCCATTAGTGTGACAAATACAGAAACGGAAAAATTAAATTACACAAATTAAAGAATGGCAAAAATTTGCATTCCACAATAGTATAAATAAGGTCTTGATATATATAACTACCTGGATTCTAGACTAGTATTCTACTTAAAAATAGCTCGGCAAATAGCTGAGAAACCTCTTTAGATATAGTGCTGAAGGCAACTTAATGGAGTATTTCATCGCTAAGCAGTCAAATCAAATGTTTTGACACAGGTCTAAATATGCGTTTTTGTTGCTCTTAATTTCTTCAGTATAGCTGTTAAATTGAGAGTTTATCCAATTAGAGAAGATGAAGTTTAATCATTCATATCAGCAAAAAGACAGTCGGGTTTTAATGTTTAATCTTGGGAATAGACTTTTAACAGAAGCAATGCCTTGACATTTGACATTTTTCTCATTAGAACGGAATACTTTTCCCACCCACAATGAAAACATGCACTGTATAAATTCCCTTGAGGGAAGATCGAAACTCTCTCACACAGCCTCGTTTCAAAATGTATGATATCTTGGAAATATAGCTACTGTCATCGTCAAAAATTATGAAAAGAAACAAAAATTGAAGTAATCTAAACAATTTTCATTACCAAAATGATAACGTTTTTTACCTGTGAGCATTCAATCTTATTCTTCATACAGTGAATCTTCTTTTTTCTCGTTTAATTTATATAAACAACCATACTTTGTCATCCAATTCATAAATCACTACTCATTAAAATTACTTCACATATTTATCAACTTAATTGTCACATTACTACAAGCATAAATTTGTTACGAAACGAACAAAAAGAATAATTATTTTCAATTTAGCAACATAATTAGAGAAACATTGAAATTTACTCCAGTTTGGTTTGATTGCATCAGAATTTCATACATATGAAACAAACAATATAAAGCAATTATTTCGGAAAATATTTCACGTTACTGTCTACGTTTTCTTTGATATTGAATATCTAACTCTCGCAACCGAATTAATGTTTACGACACCTTATTTTAACGTCAATATCTACATTTATTTTTCACTAGCTACAAACTTTCAAGCCTCAATATTTTCATAGCATTATCCAAAGTCTGGTATTTCTCGTATTGTTAACCAACATGTTTGATAATTACTCGCAGTAATACGATATGTATATACCTTATCGGCCAAAAAACTCGCCCCTGACTGACAAAATCTATCACGGATAACGAAAATTTGGGCCGAAGAAACCGTCTGAAATTATGGCTTTAGAATAACACAGAAGCAATTATGCGTATAAATTTTATGTCAAAATCAGGATTTCAAAAAGTGAGATTACGTCATTTTGCTGGGCCAACGAATAATTTAGCCCAATGAAAATTTAGTCCAACGTTTTTATGACGGATTTCCTTATCCATTATTTTTCAACACTAATTTGTACAATCAATTTGTCATACGTATTTATAATTTCATGTATAATGTCTGCCATAGGTCTTGACCGCCAACAAATCACCGTCACTATTTAGCTAATTTTGAGGCTGAAAATCGCCCTACATTTTCTTTAGATCTACCATACTTTGTGAAAACTTTCACTGATACAATACAAAAAAAACATTCACAAAGCTCCTATAAACCAATAGCGGAAGTATGTCCAAAGACAAAAATACCTCGATTAGTCAACAGAACATGGAGATTTTACCAATCACCTTATATGATCAAGAATCTGTCACTTGAAATATACAGGAGAAAAATTAGAATTCAACAGAGTTCAAAGCACTCTCCATGGCTTAGTTGACCAACAGTTGAAGTTTGACATCAAGTACATATACCATCACACATTGTTCTCCAAATAAATTGATTAGCAACTCAATAAATATTTGCACGTATTGTGCTTATAGAGAGCAAATAAGAAATCACCATAGCAAGATCTAAGGAGGAGTTCAAAATTACAGAGGAGGAGTGCGACATTATAAAAGTAATTGAAGAACCAATTATATTGACAACAACTCTTTAATTACATTTTAAGCACTATAACCTCCACCACAAACATTCCAACCAGCTCTGGGTTTAAAATTAAATATCTATTCAAGATTGTTTATCATGCTACCCAGGGTAGCCTATTCATCAATGCATAAAAAGTATGTCATGGAAACACATACAGAGATATATTTTATGGAGACCAAAGCAAATGTTAAAACCTAAGTTTCATGCTGTATGACTACAATTAGGTAGGATCAGTTTCACGAGTGTTCCAGGTATAAATTGCTATATTATCAAAAAGTATGAACAAATCGTGCATGTAATAGACTGATCTTCCAACTTTTTTCACTTGAGGCTTTCTTCAGCCTTGTTTGAGTTTATTTTGTTTTCAAATAAATATCCCATTATGGAAACGTCCATGAGTTAATACTTTTCAATCGATCCCAATTCACTTAACGGGAAGACATATAAATATTATGAATCATTTCATTTGTTTGGTTTTATTCAGTGCGTCATTAAAATTTAGCGAAATTATGCTTACGCTGAGTACGTCTTCGTTTTAATGTCAAATCTTAGACTAGGAAGTTGACTCAGAATATACCGTCGGTTAAAGCTATGTTGAAATTTTGTAAGAGTGCCAGGGTCAACCTAGCATGCAATTTGTTTTCCAATTTTGATTGGGTCGTATAAAACTTTGCGGGAAATTTGATTTTGAACTTTGATTTCTAGTTTGACAATTAGCATTAGGTTGTCTCTGGCTCTCTCTTTCCCTCTAATAATCTCAACTTTAAAAAAATAGGGTAGATGAGTCAGTGACAGTTTCCTGCTTAAGCTAATATATTTTTTAATTTCCTCGTCTATTCTACATTTTGTATGGCATAGGAAATTGGTATGAGACTTTGTACTAGCTATAAAGCTATAAAGCTTTCTTACTGAATGCCGGCTTGAGTCTATACTATAGTAGTAGTTATACGTTACTGTACGTGAAAAGAATAGTCACCTGGTTGATCCTGCTAGTAGTATACTTGTTGAAGTGTTTCATTTGGTTATCTCAACTAAAATTTAGGCGAAAACAATATCTTCGACCTCTCCAAAATTTCAGCGACATCTTACTCTTCGTGCGCGTTCAAAGTATAAAAAGGCCACTTCAAATGAAATGACAAATATATATCCCAATGTCAGAATAAAAATAACATACCTCCTATTGACAAATGTTTATCCGGTATGACAGGGTTCCAAGAGACAAATAAAAATCAAACGGTAAAATGATAGACATTAGATTCATTAAGGAAAGGGATAAAACTTATTATCCCATGTATAATCATATGTTTAAGATAGACATAATAGAAATCGTATTATCGGGTTTCTTAAAGCCCGATTTCCACTAGTAGATTTTTTTCTTACAGAGTGGCATGTTTCAGAGATTCAAATGACATTTACCAGAAATTAAATTGAAACCATTGGAGCAAAGGGAGTAAAAAATGAGGTCTCCATTTCCAAATCAGCCAAGGTATTACCTAACGTAAACATGCACATTTTCAAGATTCAAATTGATCCCAAACATATTTGAAGAAAAATGAATTGCAACTTTTTCAAGTATTTTGGAGTTTGCCCTGGGTGATGGTAGTGGTGGAATTAGTTTCTTAACCAATCAATCTTTACTAATTTGTCAGTTTTGAAATCACTTCACTTCATTTGGCACGACTTCCACCATGCACAATACAGGGTAATTACAGGTTTAATTACTCATTACCTAAAAAGTCGTTAAAACTTAAATTTTCACCACATGAACTAGACATGTTAAGCTTTCACCTAACGTTAAAACGAAAAGATCTGATATTACCTCGTCGAACGAGCTCATCTTACTTTTTCGGTTTTTTTTACTTTGTTTTTGAAACACCCTGTGGTTATCAAATTCGAAAAAAACGAAGTATAAATTTTAAGAGGAAATCACCTTGCCTTATTTGGATTGGAAAAGGAACTATCCAAAATCGGTATAATCCTGAGTACAGGAAACTGAACCTTAGAATATTCATTGAATGTCTGAACCAATCAGATTAAAAAAAGTGAATAGTCATTAAAGAAATGATGTAATCAATTCAAACTCGACAATCTAATTGACTGTTCATTGCGGAAAATCGTATAGTAATGATAGATTTTTAAGAAAATGGTTGAGACAAAAAAAAGTCCTTCAAGGATCTTTTATGAAGAACATCTTACCTGGAGTTTTAGTTTTATTGATTCCAGTCTTTCTTGTAGCCTGTTTACTTTCAATAAAAGCCTGTTATGTCAATGATTAACCCATTAACCTACACTCCTCTGTCATCTAGCAAACCAATGCCTATTACGCATGCGCCACAATTCAAAAATTCAGACAGATTAAACTGACATCTTTTATCTTTATCAACGGTCGCTCTATGAAATCTGATCACATGACAGGATCATGTTCCATTTTTTTACAATCTCATTTCAAGATTTCTGTCAACAGTCTTTTTATTCCATGAGAGAAAAAAATGACAGAAATAGTTATCGAGAAACATCTTGAAAAGATTATGAGAGAGATATTAAGATGCATGTTATTCCACTTAAGTTTTTGTTGAAGTGTTTGTTTAATGGTCAGCCACCATTCAAACCCTTTATAAGGTTAATTGTTTATTTCTATCCACAAATGTTTACTTTCTGACAAACAAACATTGTCAACCTATTGTTTACTAGGGAAATTTCACACTAATCTTTATTTCCTCAGGAAAAAGCAATATAAGTCAAGATTAATCCATTTGCTCGCTTTAAACCGATGTTCGACCGAGTTTCTCCGTCCCGTAGAAAGTTTATTTTTTCAGACGTAACAGCAGACAGATCACACTAACTAACACCCAAATATAGTCAAACCAGTAGAAACCAACATCCAAGCTTCATTTTCAATTGATCTCGACAGGAAAACAAGTTCCCAATGCAAGTTGCTCAAACAAACGTGCTACAACACGATGATTTTGACGAATTTGGTACTTTTTTTAGATTTTCTCCCGACCAAACAAAAATTTCCCCCTATTTTCTCTATAGATCGAAATCCCGATGATCGATAACAAGATTAATTCAATAAGTGATCCTGACAGTATATAGAATGTCGCATAGCTCAAACTTGAAAGAATATCCAATATCAAAAAATAAACTTAGGTCATTCCACAAGAAACCTGTAACCTAATCCCTCCTGTTCAATGAAGCGAAACCAAGGTTTGACAGACCACCGTCCATAAACATGTCAAATTTGATATGTCAGAGGTATTATTTTTATTGAAAATTTGGCATCAATTCCATGGTCCATTATCTAAAGCATTTCGTGGTTTTCACTTAAAGCATTTCATGGTTTTCGAATCAATAGTTGTATAAATATCATCACGCAATACTTGGCAAACTTTTCATGTCACTAGTTCATTTTATTCCACTTTTCGTTTAACACACGTAAATTCGGTTAGTTGAAGAAAAGATATATACGTGGAAAAACCGGAAAAAATGCACAAATCACTTTAGCATCAGCTTTTTAAAAATCTACATGACTTTTAAAATATAGTGCAGAAAATAACAAATAAGTTGAATCAGTATGCAATTGGGCGTTTTTAAGATCCACTCAAGCTAGGATATCTATTCATGCTTAACAGTTTTAGCACCAGTTTTGTTCAGTTAACTTATGGCTGAGAAAAAAACTTTTATATTCTTTGACACCTGGGTGGAAATCTATACACCAGGAGGACATCTCCATAGATGTCTAAGCTATGAAATCTTGCAGCAGTAAAGGGTTAAATTTAAAGCGATCTCTTGAAAGTATAAGAGTCATTTCTATGACAGATTTGGTTTAACTCTCTTTAACATTTTTCTTACCAGAAATTTTAAGTCTTTAATTATTGAGTGTTATTTACAACATCTCATTCCAGTATTCGAACTATCTTAGAAATGCAGCTCCAACTCTCTTTTAATACAGTGTATCTCGTAAAAATTGGAATGATTGTTAGTTTTCTTTTAAATATAAAAATGTTTTTTGGTTCAGGATTGCCGTAAAGAATTGTTGAAATTTGGTAATAGAAAAACTGCCAAGGTAGTAACATTGATGTGGCAGAAAATTAAGCCCCAATCAAACAGATCCAACATTACGTTCATAATCCAAACTTTTCAAAGAGTCAGGTTTAAGAGAGTCATTCAATATTCGTTCACCTTTCTTTCCAAAATATTAAAAAAAATGATGTCTGGGATTGGGACCATACAAAGATTCTCCAAAACGGTCACATGTTTATGAAACACACTGTATACCTTTTATATAAAATGACATTCTTTCCAGAGAACCAGGAGGTGATACGAATAGCTGAGAAGGAAACTGAGATCAGTGACAAATGCATACAAAGAAAAAATAACAACGGTAGTTGATAATACGAGAGGTATAATATATATAATAAAAACACAGAGTCAACTAAGTCGGAAAAAAAACAAAAGCGTCTGTAAAAGAGTGCATTTCTATTCAAGCGATACGCAGTTTGCGTGTTGCTTCAATGGAAATACACTCCTCCACAGAAATTTTTCCCTGGCTTGCCGACTGAGAATGCGTAAAGCATAACTGTGATAAAGAAAATCTCTCGCAAGGCATGTCATACGATGATAAATAAACAGAAAGTCAGCAAGCAGAAGAAAAAAACACAGAATAACCTTCTAACTCATAGCGTGATATTCGTCAAATTCTCATAATAACAAACAAAAATATGTCTTGTCAGTTGATATTGCGAAGGGTGGATCAGTAGACTCCCTCGAGTGGGAGTAAACGATTATATTATAAGAGCACCCAGCTTCGAGAAATTCTTAAGTGTTAAGGCAAAAAGTGTATCAAAACTTATTTTTTTTGTTGATTTACATTCACAAAGGCTTCGACAAAAGACAAAAAATATTACGTCTAGTAAAAGCGGGAGAGAGTCGGTACTACGCATATTGAAGTAATAACGAGTAAAAGATCAAAATGGAGAAGAGCGGAAGCATTATCCAAAGGTGTCAATCTTTTGTAAATGGTATCCACCGCAGACGTTAATTCGCATCTAGTACCACTCTTTAGTTAAAAAGAAACTTAGGAGCCAAACAATTCAGCGCTAGGCACCCTAATGATGGAGACGTATCAAATCGTTTGTAAATAATCTCTATCGCAGATGTACAACTTTCTCGTAAGCATATGGAGAGC
>JAUBWS010038772.1:0-19449 GCA_032270445.1 Darlingtonia californica | reverse complement strand
TATTGGTCCAGGGTCCCATATGTGGGTCACTTTCTTTTTACGGTGATAGTCTAGGCGCGGGTACAGAGGTGCAGCAATATTTCCTTAAAATGTCATTGTGCATTGTCATTATGTAAAACATATCTTGTTCTGAAATTTTGCTACACCTCTGTATCCGCGCATAGGAGCTCCGCGAAAGTTAAGAAAAGCTAAGTAGCACAATATACCCTATCTCTTTTTATACCGTTTTTAAGCAATAGAAATGAAATCTGGAGCGATTTAGGGCGTTTAGAAAAGGTTTAGATTTAAATCAGGCCATCATTAAAAGTGATATACTTGAAAAGAGCATGAAATGTTCTCCTTTCTGGTATAAAAATCGCATTCATTAACTATAAATATCAAAATAAATAGTTTCCTAAAGTTTGGGTTCCGTTTTTTCAGGACACACTCTATGTCTTTTATTGTTCGTTATCATGTTAATACAAAAGTTTCATGGTAACATTTCAAATATTCTTAAAACTATTTTTTGAGTAAAAATATTAGAAATACTATTTTATGGAAAATTCGAAACCCTATCAATTAATATAAAAATTACATAAAAATTGTGTGTAGATCAAAAGTTATAGACATAGTTATAGACTCGGGGCCTCGTTTTTTCCGGACACACTGTATAGGGATATGTATGTACAATAAAAAAGGACGTCTTTGTTCCTAATATACAGACCGCACCTATAAAGCTCAAATTTTTTCTTTAGGACATGAAAGTCAAATAGATTTTTGTATCGTAAAAATGGCTGAGTCAGAAAAGTTTCGCAATTCATGATATCCATTGCAAGTTCGGCACATCATATTTTGCCACTAGTTATGGAAATATGAGAATAAAGTAATGATTTACATAAAAAAGTCCATAATGATCTACAAAACTTATAAACAACTTGCATTATCAAAATCATTTGTTTATTCCCATATTCCCATACCTCGTGGCAAAGTACGATATGCCCAACTTGCGATGAACATCATGAAGTTTTCGATTTTCGATGAAATAAACGGCTTACTGAAACTCAACAAACAATACACCTTTTTTTTATAAGAACACCAAACTTCGAGTTTGCCTTCAAACGTTCTTCATACTTTCGGATTTTAAGCTAAGAAATATTTTTAAATTGTTCTTAATTATAGCAAAAACAGGTTAAAATCATTGAATTTATAAGTTGCCTTACGAAAATAGCTATTTGAAGCCTTCAAATGTTCTAAACTTTTTGCCATTTGAAGCCTTACGTCCTTACATGGTATTTTCTTATACAAAAAATGTGTACAATTTTTCGATAGTGCTCAAGAATGTGGATTCATTCATGAAAATAAATTTCGTGGCCGATAACGTTGAGACTCCAGGACTTTCAAGGAGTGTGTTAACATCATGCATTTATCATGCCATAGCACTTGGAGAAAATTATTTTCCTTAAAAATGGAATTATGTAGGTAGGACATGAACAAATTAGATAAGAAAAATGGGGTCATTAGTTAAACTTGGACAAACAAGTCAAAGCAATTACTGAGATAAGGGCAATTGACTATTTCAAAATTTTGCTGACCCAATACTTTGTCTAGGATTTCAAAAGCAGGATAAATCAGAAACTCATTAAATCTTGCTAATTTCAATAGTACAAAGTAAGGACATTAAAATATAACAGCCATAAACAGCCTTGAATCAGCGACACTAATCACTTTATACAAAACAGTGGCATGATAAGATGGACATGGATCACCGTTTATTTTTTGATTTTCCACTGGTGTTTTAAAGTCTCGTTTAAAAAACTGTACTTTCAAAAGCTATCCATAGTTTCAAAAGATATTCATAGCTAGTTTCATTTATTGGGTTTAAACACCTCTCAAGGAGGGATAAAGCCCGTTTTTTACTTGACTATGCCAGAAATCTTTGAAAAAAAAGCTCCCCTTATTGACTTGTATATATGTATTTTACAGGCCAGAATATTCAAATATCCAAATTTTCTTAAGAATGATCAATACGCTTTTGTAAGTCCCTCGAACGGTTTTCTCACGCAGTATTAAAATTCTTACCACAAGACAACGGTATTTCGGCGATAAACACATGGATAGCGCTTCCCGCTGTTTTTTTAAGTCGGAAATCTGCCATGTTGTGACCCGAATTTGCGCACAGCAATGTAGCAACATCAGATAAGTCACTGCGACAGGGGTGACAACATGGCGGATTTTTAAGCAAAAAAACCGGCTATCCAGTTGTTTATTAGACCAACCATAGCGAAAATTAATCAACCTTGAAGTATAGGAAATATCGTTCATAAAGTTCATATTTAAGTCAATTCAATTCTATTTATAATCCAGTAATTATGCCGTACATCCAATTATACAAATTTTAAAAGAAAAATTATCGTTAAATTATTGCTATAATTCAAAAATTTCAAAGATTCTACTGCAAAATTTTTGAAATAATATATCATATCACAGTAAGATTTGGTATCTATTTTAAGTGACAAGATGTAAACGTTTTGTTCTTCCATACAAAACCTCTAAAAATGTTTAAATAATCAAGGTAACTCGTTCTCCTAGACACTTTTTATAAACTCTACGGAAAGTTTGGTATCAAAAAATATGCTCTTTAACGATGCCTCAATTATGACAGCCTATTTGAAATACCTTAATACACGAAATTAACACAGTGTAGTTATTGACACGGGTGGATTTGTTCCGCGTTAATTAAAACCACTCTTACTTTCTGTGCTGTATTTATTTTCCTCGGTGTTAATTTCTATAGAGCGATAAATAAATACGCGTCTTTATGATTATTAAAGCTGAAAGAGATTGGGTGGTGTTAACTTACTAACTGGAGGACCATTATGCACCGTTTCATTTTACTCTTTTTTTATTGACTTCGTATAAGCTACCATTCTTAAATATTTTTCTTGAATATTTAGTCTGATCACCGCGTTATTAATTACTACACATTTTAATGCACAATATCGTCGATCCGCGTTAATTACCACCCGTTTATAAGTTAACCTCAACAGTCCGCGTTAATTTGTGATCGCGTTAATTTCTGACGCGTTAATTTCTGACGCGTTAAATAAATGCCAGTATTCAATTCGTGTAAAAAGGCAGTTCAATAGCTTTTCAAGTCTAGTATATCCCTTAACCGTTATAAAAATAAATACATTATCAAGAACTTTCATAAAAAGTCTATAAAGCTTGGACGGGGGTCCCTGATGAGAAAGTACAAATCTTTGACGTCTAAATTTTGTTTTACTTATCTATGCATGAATCAAAGAGTTTTTTTTAAGTGAATTAGAATTCTTTTATTAATTTACTAAAATCAGATTGTTTGAAGGATTCTAGAATTTCGAGTTTTAGTAAGCATAAGCATTACGAAGCATATATTGCTATACAATGACTGAAAGGCCTTCAATTTTTACAGGGCTGAAATTGATCATGTTCAAAGATTTTCAACTTTAATATCAGGGATGTTTGCGGGAGAAATTGCCTTTCATCTACGAAATTGACTTGAAAACAACTTTGTTTTTTGATTCGCGAAAATAAATGACTAGATGAAAAAAAAATTTCTCTGATTTGCTAAGAAAGAGACTGTTTTCCTACTGTTGTATCATTTTCTATTTTCCATTGATTTGGGCAACCGATCCCCAAGCTCTTTCGTTTGGTATATTCAGTTCCTTCAAAATCCTCGTTTTAAAAAAATTCGAGATTTCGTCAAGTCTCAGTCTTCGTATGTTTATAGAAGTTACGCTTATAACAGGAAAAACGTGGAAATTTCTTCACGCGAAAGTTTCTGACCTTGAAGAAGTATAAAAGTAATGCCATAAAATATTCTGACGATCGCGACTTGTTGGCCCAGAGAAAACTATCGCGGATCGTGTATAGCAGAAATAACAAAGACCCATACAACACAAATGACGAAGAAAATTTAAATCTCATTTCAAATATATGATACAAAAAAAATAAAAAATATGAATTATCGGAGATTCCGTGAAAATTTACGATATATGTATAAAAATATTTTCTACTAAATCACAGAATCAATATTTTGTTCTGGTGATTTGCAATTTTCACTATAGAATGCTTAATAAGCTCCGCAGCTCCGAGCTGATGCAGACATTTGTTTGAACCAGAGAATAACTTATCTGGGGTGCCTAATAGAGGGGGTCTTAATTATCAAGAGTCAGATCTTTTTCATTAATAAATTCTAATAAGCTTGGTTGGTCTTTTTAAACGACGGGGCTAGAGATTCTACTAGTTACCTTTTAAATACCTTAAGTGTATTAATTATTGTCGGTGAAATTCGTACTGGATTTATTTTTTGAGAATTTTGTCTGTTTTCGCAAAAATTAATCCTGTTTGATTGTTTAAAAAGCTTAATTTGCAAAAGTTAATCCCGCAAAATATTCTAAAATTTAGAATTCGCAAAAATAATAAAATTACACCTTCTTCTCATATTCATTTCACAGTATATATTTATCATATAAGTTATTCTAATCGCAAAAATAAATCTCGCAAAACACAAATTTTTTTTACTGCTGATTCGCAAAAATAAATCTCGCGAAGATTTATCCGAAAATAACTAATACACTTAAGGAAACATCATTCTTATTGAGTTCGTATAAGAGCCAACATTTTGTAAACTGTTAACAGAGAAGCGATGTGAGCAACACCAACAATCTTTTTACGGTCGATAAACCTTGATACTATCTCAAAGAAGTGAACCAGTGGACTTATGAAGGGCGAAGGTTGGAAAAAAATTGAAAATCAATTAGCGTCTCCATTTTTCTATTAGGCATCCGTCAAATATCTTACGTGACAAAATTCAATCGGACTGGGACCCCTACTAGGACTAGGGAGCGGCACCCATAACCGCGTTTCAATCGTTCAATTTCTGTGAAAAGGCCCTTTAACAAGATCTTCCAGACTTAGCAATAGGTCATATTTGAAAAAATGCTTTTCTGTGACGGAACGAGAACAAAACCGAACTAATATACACATAAGAAAAAAGGACCCTGTATCAACAAAAAAAAACTTTCTCATTCTTGATACCTACTATAGATAAAGAAACTCGTTAGAAAACAATTAACTTATTGAATTATTTTTTCTATTAAAAAGAAAAAATTAGTTATGCCACAAAACCATCACCTTTTTGACATTGAATTCAATGTCTTTTTAGGTTTCTGAGTCGGGACATTGGCGACAGAAATTGATAGTTGTTTTGCGTTGTCCATCAAATTAAGTGAAGCAAACGGATCATTAGACTGTGGTACAGAACGATTGAATCCTCCAGGTTTTTGAAATCTTTGTGTGTTTGCACTTGATCTGACATTCATTTGATTTGGTTGATGTTGAGGAAAAGCATGTGGTTGCTGTGTTGCGTACCCAAAATTGGGTTGATTTTGTCTTATATTTTGTCTGTAAGGTTGATTATGCTGTCCGAAGAACTGTCGTTGTCCGAAATTCTGCGTTTGTCCAAATTGTTGTCGATGTTGGGTAAAATCCGGGTGTTGTTGTCGGATATGTTGATTTGTGTTTTGGTGTTGCGGAAAGTGCGGTTGTTGGTGTTGTTGATGGTAGTTGTGATGAAAATTCTGTGGCGGTTGGTTTTGATAGTATTGTTGTTGTGGTGCTTGTTGTGGTGCTTGTTGTGGGTATGTAGCTGGTGGTTGCTGACTGGTTGGTGGTGTTGATTGAAATCCTGAGAAATATCCAAACTCACTGAAACTTGTCGTTGTCGGTTGATATGATCGAGAACTTTCAAATGAAGCGAAATCTGAAAACGTCGAACTGTTTGTTGAACCTGTGCCACTAAAAGATGCGAATTCTGTAATTTGAGGAATATCTTTCGACTTTTCCATTGACAATGGATTATCATGATAATTGATAACGTTGGTTGGTGCAGAGGACGAAATAATAGTAGTATTTGTGAAGCTACCGAATTCGTTTTGACTTGAATGAACAATCGACGTTGTTGTGCTTTGAATGAGCGATGAGCATACAGCAACAGATGGAGCAGAAAAGTCAGTGAAATCATCTTTTGACTTGGCAGCAGAAAATTCACCAAAGGAAGAGCTTGTTTGAGTGGGATTTTCAGCCGACAAACTGGCGAATACGGCATATTTATCTGTATTGCTAGTTTGAGAATTTGATGCATCGGCTTTCACTACATTTGATGCCGATGAGAAATCACCGAATACACCTGATGAAATGGGTCGATGGTTAGAGACGGGGGTAAAATGACCCATATCTGATGAAATGGAAGAGGTATCAGAGAAAGCTCCAAAATCATTGGCTCCAGCGGATGATGGACTTTCAGGAAGTGTTTTGAAGACTTCGTACTTTTCTTCAGATTTGGTTTTAGTTATATTGGACGGGGTTAGAACTGGTTGTGAAAAGACGCCGGTACTGGCTTCATGACCCGGTACATCTCCTGAAAAAGACGAAAAATCGGCGAATTCCTCTGATGCAGAAGTTTGCGTGTTTGATACTGTTGCTTGTGTGAAACCGGTGAAATCAGAAAACTGATTCTTGTTTTCCATCGATGATATGGATGTGGTTGTTGTCGAAATTGTTGTCGTTACTGCAGTCTGTGTTGAAGAAAAGTTGGAAAAGGCAAGGAAACTATCATTTTGCTTTGCGTTGGTCGATTCTCCCTGGTTCTTTGGAGTTGTTTCAGAATTCACATCAATCGTGTGATGTGAGGTTGCAATAGAAATCGATGGTGGCGCGATCGAAGAAAAATCGCCAAATTCCGATATTTTTCCTGTGAATGATGTGAAGTTTTTGTTTTTGTTTTCATTTGTTATTGAAACTGTTGTTTCCTTTAGTTCGTCGCTTTTAGGAGGAGCGAAATCTTCAAAATCGCCAAAATCGGCCGTGTCTTTTCCCCCTGGCACTGGCTTATTTGCATCAATAGCAGAAATATCAACGCTAGATGTCGCTGTTGCAACTTGGCCAAACGAGGGCGAAAACGAAGCGAAATTCGAAAAATCAGCGTTAAAGTTGTCATCACTAGGTTTATCAAACGTTTTAGATGCATTGACTCCAAAATCAGTCCTATCGATGACTGCATCATTTTTTGAGAACGAGTTGAAAGCTAAAGTATCAATATTTGTTTGTTCGGAAAGTTTTAAGGTGTCAAATACACCAATTTGAGAACTTTCATTTGATTTTGACAAAACCTCTTCTGAAAAACTACCAAAATCGCCAAATTCCATTTGCGTAGGTTGACTAGAAAACGTAGCAGACTCGGAATCACACTTCTTATCTGTTGCAAAGTTACCGAAATCTCCGAATTCTTGCTTAGCTGTTACATCAGCAAATGCAGAAAACTCGGGAATTTTGGAAATGGAAGAATCTTTAACGGCAAAGTTGCCGAATATTCCGTCTTGTTTACTGGTGGAATCTGAAAATTGCAAATTTTGATTGGTGGGAAAGTCTCCGAAATCTTGCTTAGCTGGGTGTTCCGTCTCGTCCGTAATAGAAGAGTCATCCTTAGCAAAGTCACCGAATTCTCCGAAGTCTTGTTTTATGGTAGAATCTGAAAACGCGGTGTTTTGATTGACGGAAAAACTACCGGAGTCTACAAGTTCTTGTTGGACTGTTACATCAGAGAATGAAGAGTGATCCGGCTTACTGGTAATGGATGATTCATCTATGGTAAAATTACCAAAATCTCCAAAGTCTTTCTTTGCTGTTACATCAGTAAATGCAGAAAATTCAGGCTTTTTGGCATTGGAAGATTCGTCTATGGCAAAATTATCGAATACTCCAAAGTCTTGTTTAGATGTTACATCGGAGATAGCAGAAAATTCCGGTCTTTTGGAAATCGTAGATTCATCCATGGCAAAATTACCAAAGTCTCCGAATTCTTGTTTGGTTGCTGAATCGGAGAATTGAGTTTTTTGATCGACGGAAAAACTTCCAAAGTCACCAAAGTTAGTTTTATCATTCTCTACAACTTCAAACTCCTTGTTTTCGGTCGTTTCATTTGGGAGAAACGATAATTCACCATCGACTTTAGTGCAAGCAGTCTCTTGTGTAATCGTTTTGCTTTCTGATGAATCGAAAATGGCGGACCTATTTGTGGATAAATCCATAAACACTGCATATTTATCAGTATCTGCTTTATGTTCCAAATTAGAGGTTGATTGGACGAATGTGTCACCAAATGGAGCAAAGGTATCTGATTTATCGTTCTTAAATTCACCTTCAGGAATCGGCATTTCTTTAAGTCTTATTGAATCGTCATTCGTGAAAGCTCCATCATTAGGTAGTGGTTTCGTTATGTCATCATAGGTTGAAAACTTCATTTCGTTATGGTCGTCTTTGGTGTCCGTGGTAACGTCGAAAGGTGGTGGTTCTCTGGACATCGCACCGAATGATATTTTATCGATGGTTGGTTTGTTGTCAACGTTTTTGGCAGTTAGTGAAGCATTCGAAGGAGATTGTGATAATTTCTTTTCAGTAAATACATCATCGTTTAAATCTGAAGCGCCTTCGAACATAATAAATTGACTGTCCACTGGTTGACTAGATGTTGCGTCCAAGGTACTAACGGTAGGATCTATCGGCATGTTAAATTGAGCAGATAAATCTCCCAAATCGGTCATAGATGTCTCCGTATTTTGTTCTAGAAAAAAATGCATTTTGTTCGAAATATGGAACAAAAATCAATAAGGAAAAGAAAGAAACAGTCATCACCGATTTTAAATTATCCCCCCCCCCCCCCCTGGAGTATGTAAATATACCTGCTTGGGGAGGGGAATTCACTGCTTAAAGAGGTAAGAGCTAAAGTACAAAGTAAATTTCCTTTGACCGGGGACAGATTTTCCTTGCAAACTTAAAAACCAAAAACTTTTAAGGACACTAAATAAGATGTGGATTAATAACTGGATATATTGGCTCAAGGGTTTGGGCATGTTCGAAATGTTTTCCTGACGGAGGGTTTCTTTGCAGAGGACACTTCAGTTTTTTTTCTTTGTTCAATGCAAGACTCAATGCAAGACTGGATAATTTCAATTCATTCTCAAACTACAAACAAGGTATAAAGCATTCATCTGAAATATGCGCTATTCAATATAGATGTATCTCGAATTATCTAGATGACGTTCAAATGAAAAAATTATAATAGAGCCAAACCTTTTGTAACATTTGCCACAATTGGACCACCCAAAAAGAAATCCAAATCCAATGACGTTGTTTCAGAAGGTGGCCCAGATTCACTATCTAAAAATACAATTAAGAACTTCGTCAAACAAAGAAACAATATGGCGGACTTTTTACGTAAATCCATGGTCTAGTATAAATAAAATTAAACGGTATTGTTAAAGTTCATACTGATTGGTTTCTAATACGAAAGAAACGCTTGGTTGGTGGCGAATTTCGGTAAGCAAAGAAGCATTACATGCATGATTTATTTGCAATTAGCTTTCTTTTGATGAGAAATTTTAAATATTCAAAATGCAATTTTTAATTTTCCTTAACCCTTAGACTCCGAAGGACGCCATTTGGTCTCCAAATTTGACCAAAATGCCACTATGTCTTTGGTGGCCTTTACATTTTGAACGAATTTGAATTGACCCGAACACCTCGCAACTTTTTTAAAGAAAATGAAAAAGCTTTCTTTTGGTACTAAACTTAACTATTATCTCAATTCACTATCCAGAAATTCAAGTTGAAAGTTTGAAAAGAGTTAAAAATGTTTTTTAAAAAAACAGCGTAGCCACAGGGTTAAAAAACTTTTTCCGTTTACATCAATTCGAATACATGTTTTTTTTTATAAGCAATCAAAATTTCGGAAACAGGCTGGGACATGCTTATGAAAATAAGCTGCTCAAGCCCAAAATATGCTTCCAGTATGCTTACACTTGGACCAATATTTTTGCTAACAACCTGAAAAATGGTAGAAAGTGCGAAAATATCGTACTTTATTATTTTGAAAGGCTCAACAAAATGCTTAAGGTATGCTTAGTTTTTGACCCAATTTGAGCCTAGATATGCTTATAAACGTCATGCTTATAAAAAAAACATGTATGTCTCCATTTTTCATACTTGTTATGAATATATGACTTTAAAAGCGACAACAATTGAAATATTTATTGATTAAAAAATTGTACTATTGTGTACCTTTTTTCAAACTTGATGATAATGAAGGAATCCTCTCAAGCAATGTCTGCAAAAAAACAGTATATAATGGATAAAACAAAATAAACACCTGAATTTTTACATACATTTTCACATAATGAGCGAACACATTTTTACACACGGTATGCTGTCTATTCAACCCTATACAGGAAACGTTCAAGCTAAAGAAATTATTGGTTTATAGAAATATGACTTGAAGATCGTTTGTTTCACATTGAATTATTTTTAAACTCATAGCTTAACTCATTAGCACCGTAACATTTTGTTGTTATAAGCATGGGATAGTACCTTCAATACACGTTTTTTATAAGCATATGGAATTTTGAGATGGACCACAAATATGCTTATCTTAAAACGCAATTATCTCGAGATATACACTGGTACCCCCTACAATTATATGCTTAAATTGTTTCTAAGATCAAGCCTTTTTATTTGCTATGATCAGTTCTATTTCAAAAATCTTTTTAATCCTGAGATTTCCAAAACTTCAGGGTCAAATCTCAGCATCAATACGCCTACAGACATTATGCTTATAAAAAAAACGTGTAATAACAAAACTTACCGTAGATAATTTTTGATTTTGACTTTGGGCAAGCAAGGTATTTTTGGGATTGACTTGTTCAGGCACCAACATTCCAAATTCAATATCCTGTAAAAAAAAACGTTGGAAGAAAATGACGGAATTTTCATGAGGTAACAAGAACTTCCTTCGACAGATCATTTTGTCTGTTTTTTAATTTTCGAAGACAGTATTTGTACTACTATGATTTGATCCATTTTCATGTTTTTGATGGAAAAGTAACTAAAAGCTAACGATAGAATTTGAAGGGGAAAGTGACGGTGTACCATCCTTCAAAATGCTAACTTATGAAGCTTCCGATAGAATTTGAAGAAGAAAGTGACGGTGTACCACCCTTAAAAAAGCTAACTTACAAAACTTCCGATAGAATTTGAGGGGAAAGTAACAGTGTATTGCCCTTAGAAAGTTAACTTACAAAACTTCCGATGGAATTTGAGGGGGAAAGTGTCGGCGTGTCACCCATATGTTTACCAACTGAAGTTTTCTGAAATTATAAGAAAGATTTGATATTATTTTCAATCGAATGAATTAGGATAACGAAGGTCATTTAGAAAATAATAACCTTTAGAACACTTCAAAAGTATGTTAGCTCAAAGAGGAGTAGAAGGTCAAGTCAAAAGAGAAGGCAAGACTTTTTTATGATATTTTCTTTTTACAGTGAACAAAAAAGGAAAGTAGATCAAAGTTAGAAAATCTAAACGAACGTACTTTTTGAATGCCTAAGCATTGTGGAAACAGAAAATTCTAAAACTGTAACTACCGTTTTAGCTTTCTTCTGATTAATTAATTTCATTTTTAATACTTAATTAGGATGACCTACCATTTTGATTTCTTTATAATCAAAGCTGAACGACAAAATTTGGTTTTTAAAAGAATTGGAAGTAAAAAAATGTAATAGCCAGTGATCATCATCGTTTTTGACCAACTGTAGTTCGTCCCAAAATGTCAACTCAGTACTAGAATGAAAATTCATGATTTATTTGTGTTTCTTTTTATAACATGATGTATTATATAAATACGAGAAATCAAGTAGAAAATATCAGTATTAAAAAAAAAACAAGAGGTCAGTCTTGTCTGAAGTACAGGAAAATATTGGTGGGTAAATCAGTAGATCGCAAGGTTCTTTATTTAGCCTTTGCGCATAATTGTATTTGTGGACTTAGGTCAACGCTGTCTAAGGCAAAGTACAACCACGAGAATGGTAATCATTAGTTAACACTGCAAAAACATACGTACTCAGGTTGATAAATATTTTTAAGATGTTCCGAAATATCATAAGTTCGACTTATTGAAGCTTCTTCTTCGCTTTCGTTTATGATGTCTTCACCATTTCCAAAAGAAGACATGACAGTTTGTTTACATCTTCCATACACCAACGAGGACTGAGAAACAACAACAAATAGTAATGACTATAGAATCAATTTCTAGAAAACTTAGAAAGATTACCCAAAAAGCTTTGCCTCAGTTTCAGAAGGTAAAATGAAATTATGTAAGCCTCCATAGATTTACACAGCAAACATTTTTCTGTCAAAAAACATCCATAAATTACCCCGAAAAAAATTTTACTCAAGAAAGTTTCCCGGACAAAGTTTTTCCGACGTTTTCCATGGATGTAAAAGAAAATACTTACTTTTGGAGGTTCAGGTTGCTTGAAAGAACACCAATCTTTCTTCCCTACATCAGAAGAAACAGCATTAAAATTTGATGATCCAAAATCACCAAAATCGTTAGTTTTAGCTGGTTCACTTTTATTATCTGACAGAGAACTGAAATCATCAAATCCACCTGAAGTTTCTTTATTTGTAGAGAATTTATCAAAGCTCCCAAAATCACCGAAATCTTCAGTTTTGGCTAACTCGCTTTTATCTTCTGACGCAGAGCTGAAATCGTTGAATGTATCTGCAGTTTCTTTGTTTGCAGATGAAACGTCAAAGTTCCCAAAATCCCCGAAATCTTCAGTTTTGGCTGGCTCACTTTTATTATTTGACAGAGAGCTGAAATCGTTGAATGTATCTGCAATTTCTTTGTTTGCAGATGAAACGTCAAAGTTCCCAAAATCACCGAAATCTTCAGTTTTGGTTGGCTCACTTTTATTTTCTGATGGAGAACTGAATTCGCCAAATGTACTTGCAGTTTCTTTATTTGTAGAAGAATCATCAAAGTTCCCAAAATCACCAAAATCGTTTGTTTCGGTTGCTTCACTTTTGTTATCTGATGGAGAACTGAAATCGCCGAACGTATCTGCAGTTTCATTATTCGTAGAAGAATCGTTGAAATTCCCAAAATCACCGAAATCTTCAGTTTTGGTCAGTTCACTTTTATCATCTGATGGAGAGCTGAGATCGTTGAATGTATCTGGAGTTTCTCTATTTGCAGCTGAAATGTCAAAGTCCTCAAAATCACCAAGTTCTTCAGTTTTGTTTGGCTCACTTTTATTATCTGACAGAGAGCTGAAATCGTTGAATGTATCTGCAATTTCTTTGTTTGCAGATGAAACGTCAAAGTTCCCAAAATCACCGAAATCTTCAGTTTTGGTTGGCTCACTTTTATTTTCTGATGGAGAACTGAATTCGCCAAATGTACTTGCAGTTTCTTTATTTGTAGAAGAATCGTCAAAGTTCCTAAAATCACCAAAATCGTTTGTTTCGGTTGCTTTATTATCTGACGGAGAGCTGTAATCGTTGAATGTATCTGCAGTTTCTTTGTTTTCAGATGAAACGTCAAAGTTCTCAAAATTACCAAGTTCTTCAGTTTTGTTTGGCTCACTTTTATTATCTGACGCAGAGCTGAAATCGTTGAATGTATCTGCAGTTTCTTTGTTTGCAGATGAAACGTCAAAGTTCTCAAAATCACCAAGTTCTTCAGTTTTGTTTGGTTCACTTTTATTATCTGACGGAGAGCTAAAATCGTTGAATGTACCTGCAGCTTCGTTGTTTGCAGATGAAACGTCAAAGTTCCCAAAATCACCGAAATCTTCAGCTTTGGCTGGCTCACTTTTATTATCTGACAGAGAGCTGAAATCACCTAATCCATCTGTAGTTTCTGCATTTGCAGAAGAATCATCAAAGTTTCTAAAATCTTCAGTTATGGCTGGTTGGCTTTTATTTTCTGATGGAGAGCTGAAGTCACTGGAACCTTCTGCAGTTTCATTATTTGAAGGAGTATCATCAAAGTTCCTAAAATCACCGAAATCTTCAGTTTTGGCTGGCTCACTTTTATCTTCTGATGGAGAATCAAAATCAACAATTGAATCTGCATTTTCCTTATTTTCAGAGTCTATTTCTTTCCTTTGTTCATCTGGTGCTTTCTTGAATTCACTAGTGTCTCCGAAATCATTTGAGGTTGGCGAGTAACTTGCATCAACACCGCTATCCGCTAAGGTATTAAACGCATCAGAACATCCAGATTTATTACTTGTTTGGGAATATTCTATATCAGAAATATCTTGTTGATTGGATAAATAATCACTGGAAGCAGAACTTTTATTCGCACCAGTTTGGACAAAATTGTTGGATAACATGGAAGCATTGTCTTCGTTAATAGTAACGGTCTTTTCATTTGCTTTAATTGATTCGAATTCATTTGTGCTATTGAAATCATCTTTTGTAATTTTCTCTATTTGACTAGATAAGGGTTCATGGTTCATTGTTTCAAATGATATTTCATTGTCAAAAACTTTATCACTTCCTCCGTTATTTTGTGAAAAATCATGGGATGTTTCTGTATGACTGAAATCTCCAAAATCATTTACTGTTTTTTCGTACTCAACACTGCACACAATACGAGTCACCTCCTTGGACTCAACTGTGTCATTTAGTTTATTGACATCATGTGGCAAGTTTTCAGTTAAACTGTCTCTATCAGTGTTAAGGAAAAGTGATCTAACTTGTTCATTTGTGTTTTTAGAATTAACATTTTCAGTATAATTTTGCTGTTCTCTCAAATTAGGTCCCACAGCGTCAAAGATAGTTTCCCCAAGGGGAGGTAATTCTGTACTACATGATTTCTTTTTATCAAAATTTTCTTCATTAAGATTTCCTCTGCTTTTGGCTACTTCAAACGAATCAAAATCTCCAAAATCAGTTTGCGATTCTTGTTTCTGGTCAACAGTGTCAATAACTTTGGCCATATTCTCACTGGTTACATGAGGATGGGTTTTGTCTTCATTCATTTTATCTGATGTTATAGTTCCATTTGAATGTAAAGGAAATTCACTGGAAATTTCTCCTGCGTTTACATCATTTCCACCAGTGAAATCTGTAAAATCTGTAAAATCACCAAATTTTTCAGGTGCATCAATATTAACTGTTTTTGCAAATAACTGATCTGGAGATGAAACTGTCTCATTCTTAAAATAAACATTATCAAAGCCAAACTCATCTGCATTTTCAAATGAAGCAAAGTCATCAAAACCGGTATGATTATTAATTTTATCTGAAGTATCATCTTTGTAAAAGAATCCACAGCTTGATTCATCATCATTAGAATGTTTTTCACCTTGGTCAGCTTTGACTGACGATTCAAGTTGCTTTGAATAATCTATAGCAGATTGATTTACAATGTCAGTTGATGTTTCTGAAGTTGGAGATAAGGGAGGCGGGGAGTTACTGTGCCACACACCAAAAGTGTCATTTTTATCATTTGAACTTGATACAAAGCCAGAGAAATCACACCAGTCATTTGGATTCGAGTCAGTATTAGAAAAGTTACTTGCATTTTCATTTGTTGGGCTCATTAAGGGCGGCTCTGTATCAAAAATTGGCGGGACAGAACCATAAATTGAAGAGTTTTCTGACATCATCCCCAATGATATTTTCTTATATAAGCATAATTGAGTCTATAAAAAATAAAGATTAAGTTTAGAACAATGAAAACAGCTAAAAGATAAGAAAAAACTATTTTCTCAGTTGTTACATCTATTTAACCTTCTGTCAATTTTCCCAGGTATGCCCTTTCTGCACATCAAGATAGTTTTGCAACTGTTAACCTTAACATTTAGCTGCAATGTAAATGTGTAAATCTATATACTAAATAAGGATTTTTTTGCCAATATCAGTGTTGTTGTTGTTCTACTACAAAAGATTTTGCTGGAAAAAATGAACTTTTACTGACATAAATTATGCTGCCTCTTTTACATAAAAACCATTTTATGGACAAAATAAATAAATTTCAAAGACTGTTTTGAGGGAACCTTCAACTTTATTCAGCAATTTTTTTCCTGACTACCCATATCAAAACGTATATGATTCAACTTGCTTTTTGAGGTATCCCAGCCAGTCTGGAATCATGGAAAATCCATCCATGTTATTGATTTTTAACTGTTTGATTGTGTATCAATTAAATTCCCAACAGAGCAATTTTTAATCTAAGACTTATAAGATACTTTGTTCCTCTTTAGACTTTATTTGTTGTCACCAGTGAGTTTGTTTTTAAAATATGCCTGCAAAAAACAATTTGGCTAGACCTACTAGGACATTTCATTCCCATGCTTGTCTACACCAGAGATATTCATATAGGGCATTGTTTCCAGACTGGTCACATCACAGATGTTTTGTTTCACAGAATCACAGGCATTACAATATGGCCAAAAAATAAAATCATCAATCTGAACCAAACTCGTGATTTTTAATGAAATTTATTTTTGAAAACATTGTTATTTTTAGCCAATTTTTTATCTTAATCTTAATAAACTTAATCTTAATAAACTGTCAATACCATATGACCTTATTGGGGAAAATTTTGGCAGGGATTTAATTTGGCGAATGAGCAAAATGAAGTATTTGCCGAGGATTTAGTTTGGCTAATAGAAAAAATTACTAAATTTGGCAGGGATTTATTTTGGGGAATGACATGGCTTTTTAACGTTTTTTTACATGAAAATAACAGATAGAAACAAAAGATGGTGACATTCTGAAAGTAAACGGCAAATTATGTTAAATTTGGCGAGGATTTAATTTGGCAAATGGGAATTTTGCTAGGGATTTAATTTGGCGAATTTTACCAAAATTTGTCAAATTTTATTCCCACCAAAATTTGTCCCAATAAGGTACATTTGTTTTCCTTCTTCATACAAAATTACGATAAAGTTACAAATAAGCGCACAACCTGGAACAACCACCTTCAATATTTAATTGGCAACTACAAGGCAAGAAAATGGTTTGAGCTAACTTGTTATTTCTTTGTTTTTTGAGAAAAACAGTAGATACATAGGGCCTATTTGTTTCAGCCATCCAGATGACTTATCTCCCCTATCTTTTATCTTTTCAACAAACCCAGTTTGATCTTCTGGATCTGTTATATTTCAGTAGTTCAGCATTTATTTTAAACCTGTAATTTGACTGGTCATTTCAAATAATAGTTTTGTTGCTTTGATTGTTGCTTTCATTGAACGCCCTGTTCTTTAAATTACAAGTCACGATCACTATTGCAAAATCGCCTAGGTTGACCCTTAAGTTTGGGAGTTAAAATTCAAGTTGAAAGTTTGTAAAGATTTTGACTGAAAATGGTACTGTATTCTTTTCTTTTTCTCAGTTCTGAAAGGATTTTAATAGCTTGATTTGGAACAATTCAGAAAATTTGACATATTTACCCTAAAGTTAAAACTGCTATCATCTATTTTATATTGAATTGTAAAGATATTAGCAATATTATGTTGAGAAAGAGTGACTTCAGACAAGGCTATAATGTTCTTAATACAATACATCTGAAATAAGTCTTTAGATTCTCATTATTTTGATTCTGTTAACAAAGGGTTTCCTTCCTGGTTCTATGAAAACATATTCCTGAAACTTCATTTGGTTTGGGTTGTGGTAGACAGATATAGCATAGCGGATCTTAAAAGGAAAAAGAAAAGTAAACATTCAAAATTATTTTCAAAAGACATCTTTAAATATATGTGTTTCAACTAACATGGAACCAGTCTCTAACTCCTTTCCACTGGAAAGTACCTAAGAAAGTTTCTTACTACACCCTTGAAAATCATTCTATAAATACCCCCTTGAAAAGTTCGTCCATACCCCTGTACGAATAAAAAAAATTGTTATTGCGAATGCCCTAACCCAGACCTGTTTGACAACTGATTTTAGTTAATATTTTCCAGCCACCCCAGAAAGGGTCCACAGAATACATGGACAGGACATCTATCATATTTCATTTGCCTCAAGGTAGTACATTACCTATGTCATTAAAAGATGAAAATATGTACCAATATATGTATTAAGTTATTAAGTTTTCCGGGACAGGACGTAAAAGAGTACAGACGTGTGTGTTGGATCAAAGTTAAGAAATTTGTTTTTACTGATATTCTTGTATATATAATGACTGGTGAAGAAGGAAAAGAAGACTATGTTGAAAGTAGAAGTTCTGGTGAGAGATTCATTGATGGCTGGTTTGAAAAAACAAGGTACACAGAATTGAAAGAAAATTTATGTGAGGAACTGTCGCATATTATTAAGAAAGATATTCATGAATTTGTTATTGAATTAATGGGCCACAAGGAGAAATCTTTTGTGAGAAGTGAAGTAAATTACGACCACTATGATCACAGAGATTTAATTCTGCATATGCAGAAAGAAATTGAATTTTTGAGGAAAGAAGTTGATTTTAAAAATCACACTATTCAGGAATTGGTATTAAAAACATCACAAGTTGAAAAAACTTCTCACGCTACTATAAAAACAGACAAGATACATCAAAAACATGATAAAAATTTCACATCACAAAATAATAATGACACGACCAAAAACCAATTAAATACACAAAAAGATAATAAAGATAAAAGTAGTGCATCTCAACAAAAGAAAATATTTATTGTAGGTGATTCTATGTTAAATGGCATCAATGAAGGAGGTTTGAAAAAACAAAATCATATCATTAAAGTAAGAAATCACCCCGGTGCTACTAGTGAGGACTTAATTGACCACTTAAAACCGATTGTTAGGAAGCAACCTGATATTTTAATTGTTCATGGCGGAACAAATGACTGTACTGCAGAAAACGTAGATACGATTAGAAACATGGTTGATACTGTTGGTTGATAAAGAAAATCTCACCAAAAACAAAGCTTGTGATACCTAAAATCATTACAAGAAAAGATAAAACTGGTTTAGACAAGAAAGTCGAAGAAATAAATTCATCAATAGATAGAATGTGCACACAAACGGGTGTTGAAACTATTGATAACTCAAACGTGAAAGAAACAAATTTGTCGCCAAAGAAATTACATCTAAATAAATCAGGAAACTCGAAACTTGCAATGAATTTTATCAACTTTATTAAACAACTTGATTGACGAATGGAATATGGAAATGGCGAGGATGATATTGGTGACGTTGTTATTTCTCCTGTTGAAAATGCTCACGATGATGATCTTACAAAATTAATTGAAGTGCGTAATAATACAAAAAATCCTATCTTAGGTTTTCTAAACGTTAATTCTGTAAGAAACAAAATCAATAACCTGTATAACCTCTTAGGGCACCTAGTTGATATATTTGTGATAGCAGAAACGAAACTTGATTCTTCAGTCACAAACGCCTTCCTGCAATGGGAAAACTTCAAAATTCCTTTTTCGACTTGATGTTAATAGCCGATCAGGAGGACTTTTAGTTTTTATTAGGGAAGGTTTGCCTTCTAGACTGCTAAAATCTTATCAATTTGAGGGTATACAAGCTATTGCTTTTGAATTAAGACTGGGTAAAAACAGATGGCTTATA
>JAUBWS010038552.1:0-19451 GCA_032270445.1 Darlingtonia californica | reverse complement strand
ATATATGTTATCATAATGAATATTTAGATTTATTAAAAACTTATGTTTTGTGATCCATGCGAAATGTAATTTCCCATTTATGTCATTCAAATACTAAATGTGTATAAATATGTCTGTTATAAGGGTTGTTCATTTTTTTACAAAAGATTCAATTTTAATAAATATATCAAACAAATGATGTGATTGTTAGATGTACTCAGTTGTTTAAACATGCAATTTATTTCATTGACTTATCTCTACACCTGTCAAATTATTAATTAAGTATATACAAGGGAATGAAGGTAGCAATAAATTTTCTTTAAAGGGCTTAAGATATTTTCTTCTAATTTTTTTAGGCCTCAGCAAAGTCACAACCGAAGATTAAATTTGATGGACAGAATGGGGTAAGAGAAATTCTAATTAATATAATAATAGTACAGATTGAATGTTTTACCTCTTGGGTATTATTTTTAAGAGCTGGAACATTATCATGGTGGTAAAAGCAATTTTGAAAAATATGGATAAGATTTTTCTTGCATGAATATTCAATAGGAGGCTTTATCAAAGAAGAACATTTTTATAAGTTTTTGTTCTATTCTGAGTGTTTAATATTGTAAGTAATTTTTCAAACAACTATTTTATTTTCTGATTTATATAAAACCCCATATGGCATTGTTTAGCTTTCAACCCTTTTTTGAAAACATTTGGAAGCCCTAGTAATGAAGGAAAAGGTTACTAGCTATTAATATCAGAGTAGTTTAAAAGCATTTTATTTTATTTTCTTGGGTAAAACTCCTTGAAAAAGAAATTGTATTGTTGAATTACAAATATTTTTATTCACATTGAATATGTGAAAACAAATATTTATATAAGTTGAAAACCTTATTGGAGATGTGCAATTTTTCTTTAACCTTTATGGCTTGATATCAAAAGGGTTTTGTCTAAGTTTCTCCTACCTGCTGTTAATTTTGGATCACAGCTTGCTTTGAAAAGTTCATTTAATGTCTTTCACAACAAGAGATTTTGCTTTATCAAAAGGAGTATATAGATTTCCATTGTGTTACCACACATTGTGTTAGTGACCGTTAAATTTTGATTGATTAATTTGATACTCTTTTAATGAGAGCCTCTTTTGTTTGTCTACTCCCAGTAGGCAAAGTAAAACAATTTATAATAGGACCATTAGTAAACAAAGTTTTTGGAAATGACCCTCTTATAAATGATTATTAATGTTCCTTTCAGACTCTGATAATCCTCTCAAGGAATCGTCAAAACAACCTTTGTTTTTGTATGAGAAATCCTTCCACTCATATTGCTGTATTTTGTAACATGAATTATTTAGTTGTTTCTTGAAATAAGTGAATTGAATATTATTGAATTTCTGACTTTTGCTGTTAACAATAACAAAGGGATTCTATTTGTTGAATTTACTAAATATAGCAAAAAGTAAATTTCAAAATATGGTTTTAATAAGTTTGTTCTTGAATATATTTTTGTTAAAAAACCACAAGGATAAAATGATAATGAAATACCTAGGTCAAATTACATAAGAGCTTATTATTTTCGATCAAAGTATTCAATAGGTCGAGTGAAAAATATACCTGGGAAAGAAGCCCTTTGTTTTCAGTTTCGGTATCTTCTATTCCACATAAAAAAAACACTTTTGCCACTTTCTTTCCCAAAACCTGTTTTTTTAACAAGGTTCAAATAAAGAAGAAAAAAAACATTTTTCATCTTATAACGTAAAATCATAATTTTTATGGCTGTATGTTGATGATGGTGTTTATAACGTGAATTTTAAAATGGAGGGAACAAAAGACCAAATTTAGATAAAATACTTGGTCCGCTTTGGTCAGAACCGGAAGTATTCTTACGTTATAAAATGTTGTTTTGAAGTTGACAAAAGAAGGGAAATTTTTGAAAAAATCTTTTTTATTTAAAGAAAAAATAACATTCATTTGGAAAAAGTTAAGGGCCATGGTCCCTTGTTCCCCACCTCAATTGCAGTGGCTTCTGTGCAGTTTATGGGATAGGTTCATCTTTTTTTCCATTATTTAACATATTTGATGATCTTTATTTTACCCTTGCATCTAGGTTATCTCTATCCCAGGAAAGCCAAGCTTATCAGATAGCAGCGGTAAAAAGTTTTTGTTTGGTGTGTCTAGTTTGACACAGGGGAGCCAGGGGGCTATTGAGTGTATCAAACATCCTGATCGTAAGCTCAATAGGCTGGTATCCTATGGATCATTAGAAACGAAAATCTCAATAAATGCAACTGAAGATGTGTACGAAAACACAAGAAATCGTATGGCACAGGTGGATGCAGAAAGAAAAGATGTCAGGTATGTTGATTTGAGCCATTGCCAGGTGGTTAAGGTGCTGGTCGCCGATACTATCTTAGTTTGACTCCCTATTAGTCACTTTGCTAGAATCACTTAATTAGTTTGAGAAATTTCAATACATTTTAGGTGTATTGTGATATCTTTCTTTCTGGTATATTTTAGGACCAGAGAAATCGAACTCAAAACAACTAAAAAAAGTAAGTATGAACAAAAATTTTATATTTGATGTCTCAAGCATGTATTTTGACCAAGATAGTTGCATCCTTTGGGACTGAGTCCTACTTTATCACCAAGGATAATTATCATAGGCATAAAAATTACTTTTAGCTTTTAGGCTGAGTTGTGAAACTGCTCAAGAATAAGTTATCAGAAAATTGTAGATTTTGTTTGCTAAACTATTCCAAAATTCAAGATATCGGTGACGCGAAAGTGTTTTACTAGTGACATTTCAATCAATAAGATTATAATTTCATCAGCATATTTTTGTTGACTTTTCAGGAAAACACCAATCAAAATCGAAAATCTTAACTCCAGAATCGTCTTCCCACAAGCATACTAATATCTCGTCTGTAAAAAAGAAACCAAACGCCCATCATTCGTCCCCTTCCTCACAGTCAGTCACGTCAACTTCTCGCCCATCTCCTAAAATGTCAACAGCAAGGAGTTCGCCAGCTCCATCAGGGAAAAGCTTTACTTGCAGGTAAGTTAATTGATCAGTCCTAAGAATATTAGAAAGCTGCCAATGCTATGGTAACTACATTAGGGTGGCCACCCGTACTGAATTCTGGAGCTTTTTTGTAAATTCTGATGGCCACTCTATTCATACAGCTGCGAGCCTAGCAATCCAATGTTCACGTCATATGTATAAAGCAAAAGTATCATATTTAAGGCTGACAAACTTATTCCATCCTTACCTCAGAACGTGACATGGTACTAAATCGTTGACCCTTTTTAATAATAATTTTTAATAATTTCTTTGTTTTTGTTTCAGGGAAAGAGTTATACACATTCTAGCTTTACGGCCTTACAAGAAACCTGAGTTGATTTCACGGATGAATAGAGGTACAAAAGTTTTGTTTATCGCTATCCTAAAAAAAACAGGGGGTATTACATAGTGATTTCGTCATCGTCTTTGATAATCTGATTAAATTGTTCATTTGATAACGAACATAAAAATGACGTCAACTATCTAGAAAGAACGGTGATAAAATTAGTAATTAAAAATAAATAAACCCAGCGATAACTTTGTAAAAAAATTTGCTTATTTAAGAAACTGTTCAACGAAATTTCACACGACGCTTAAACAAATTCGACCAACACTAGCTTTAATTAACAGACATGATCCTTTTTCGCCAAAGGCACATTGTTAAAAATATTTTTTTTCAAATTTGCAATATCCTCTTATTTTAATCTCACTTAGATTTTCCATTCTAAAATTGCTGGTTAAGCCCTTTCCAGTAATCTAAAAAAATTCAAACTTAACGGGCTGAGGATCTGTGAATTGAAAAAGTTCCGTATTTTTTACTTTTTTTTTTATTTGAGCTTTTCATTGTCCAAGAACCTCTGCAATATAGATTCTTGCATTTATTAGCATTCATTCTTCATATTGAACACTAAATGGTCTCAACAATAATTTGACGATTTTCGACCGTCGTGAATAGAGTTTGGAGCTCGCGAATACAAGAAAATGTTATTCAAAAAGATGGAAATTCTTTTTCACTTGAGTTTCGAAAAAAATGGGGAAAAAGAAGCTTCTACTCACTAACTGTATTCCGTTTAGTCCGGGCTTGTTTGTTTATTTGTTGCGAGTATGATAACTTTAATTAATGATTAATGATGTTAATTGTAGAAGCGATGACTCAGAAGAACCGAAATAACCTGGCAATGGTTTTACAACAGGTACTTTAAGTAATATTTAGACAAAAAAGCCCGCTGCGGTATAAGAGGCGGCCGAACACCCCCGCTAACGTCTCTAAGGTCTATGTGATGTGCCATAAAACACACGCCAGAATTGTTGACCAAACATTTCAAAATATGTTGTTTTGAGCAATCACTTTGATGAGATAAATTCAGAAGCATTGTTTGATCAAATTATAAGAAGGTTGAGGAAGTAAATAGAAAATTATAAAAAATTAAGGTTCTAAAATTTATCTGTAAAACAGAGATGCACGCGTCAAAATGCTTGTTATTACGTCAATGCAATTAATCGTACGATTACCACATACATAGCGGAAGCCTGCAAAATGGACTCATTTTAAATTTAACTATGAAATGATATGCTTAGTGTTTTCTACTGTGTATCGCCTCGAAAAGACGTAATGAATAGAGCGCATTTATAGCAAACTATTGACGATTATTTTTACCTAGTTATGATAATTTCGTATTTGGAAATTTATTTATAAAAGGATTTGGAGGGCTTACAGTGACATTGATAGCCATATTAAAGGCCCTCATGTTACAAAAGGCTCAGATACTCAAAAATTTCCGAGTTGATGGCCATAGGTTTTGCATTCAAAAACGCTTCCGCCATTTTTACTACGATTCTGAATGAGTTATAGAAGTGATCGGCATTTGTAATTCTTTAGATAAAGCCTAATGGACGGTAGCGTTACTTTGATTATCTTTGCAGCATCATGCTAATCTAACTCTGCTAAATACCCGCGTATAAAAGACGGCGTTAATTAATGGATAATTGATGGAGAGTTTAGCGTTCGCATAATAGATAATGAAGACGCATTCAGCTATGATCAACTGGGATCGATAAGTAATTTCTCATTAGAGACAACAACAAAGTGTATGCTAATTAACGGATCGTTAACACCTCAGATAATTTCTTCTTGAAATTTACACGTCCTAATTGCATTTGGAACCAATCCAAAAAGAGTAAAGGAATCCCCATACTTTTGATTTCATTAATGAGGTAGTAGTATTTTGCATGCAATCCTAAATAAAACTTGAAAATAATACCGTTGGCCCGAGTTTTATACAACAATACATAATGAAAGTTCATAATCTGGTAAATAAAAATATCTAGGTTGACAGTTCATTTGTATGTCTTTATTGTTTCTTACAAGTGAGGTTAATAAGATCCAAATGTTGATATGATTTTTCGTGTGGTCATCAACCCAATGTTTCGTACTAAAGCGAGAGAGCAGATGAAATGCCGAGGTCAAGTGTTACCCGAGGACTTGCGAAAACTACGATCACGAATCTCGGAAAATCGTGACGAGTTTACAAAATAGAAAAAAATTGTGTTTACAAAAGACACGAAAATTTCACGATATTATCTTTCAAGAGGGCAATGTAAGATCGTTTAAAGTTGCGAGTTGGAAAATCGGGATATTTTTTGTTGCGAGAAATTCAGATATTTTGGGATATTTTTCGTGGCGAGTTTGGAAAAATTGAGATATTTTCTTGCAAGTTCGGGATATTTTGTTGCAAGTTCGGGAAACGCGGAATATTTGTTCACACAACGGTTACACCAGTATCGTATCCACTCTGTTTCGGTGGAAAAAAACCTAGAGTAGAGCTTGAATGGCATCGAACCAAACTTGTAAGCTTTAGATCGTTTGCACGCGCGTGTTCGTGTTCGTGCTTGAACAGCGCGGTAATTTCTTAACCTTTTCTGTCTTTTCTTTCTCTTGACAGGTTTCGTCAATTCAAGAAAATCAACACCGTCTTCATCCACATTTGTATAATGATATTCAGGTAAGCCGATTAAAACACCAACCAAAAAACGTCTGTGGAGGAGTGTATTTCTATTGAAGCGACACATAATTTGCCTGTCGCTACAATAGAAACGAACTCCCCCACGGACGTTTTTTCACGATTTTGCGGACTGCCTTGTCATATCACACATGTCACGTCAAATTCTCATCATTTTTTCGCTCAATCAATCAAGTTAGTTGACATTCAAAATAAAGGATGTTTGTTTTAACAGGGAAGGAGGGAAGGAGGGGAGGAGGGGAGGTGTCAGACCAAAAGTGAACAATTATTTAGTTAGTTGTGGCCGAGTGGTTAGAGCGTCAGTTTTGTAATCGCACGGTTCCCGGTTCGAGCCGTGGTCACGTCCCTGGTCGTACTGACGCCAACCTGAATTCGGGTGAAGTGCGCTCGAATTTTGTGTTTATATTTCCCGAATGATGAAGGTTAGATGAGAGTTAGTCCAGGGTAGATAGTGAAGAATTGATACCTGGAAAAGGACAAAGACAAAAGTAACCTCTCTCCTAGCAAGTGGCCCTGACCTTGAGATGGGTGAACATCAATTTAAAAAAATTGTCATTTGACGTTTTTTCTATTTTTCTAATACCAATAAGTAGATTTCAAAATTTTGACGAACGCACTTTTTATGCCCCTTAGATAAAAGTCGTAAATATAATTTTTCTTTTTCTGTGTGATAAATGGATTAATTTGAATCGTAGATTATTTGGACGAGACTGTGAAATTTTTGGTCGACTTAAAACCTAACATTATTGATTATTTAACACTGAATTTAACTTAACACTGTATTCAGATAAAGGGGGTCTGCAATGTGAAGTCGATATCAAAATTTAGAAAGTTTCAGAGGATTAGTCTTAGGTAAAAGTGAAAATTCTGATTCGAAGAAATACGATGTCGTCATAATCTTCGTCGAACCTAATTTCAACCGACCAAAAGTCACAAAATTTGACATAACAAATTGTGCGAATTATTGCATCCATGATAGTCCACTATCAAAAATTCTATAGCTTGAAACCATTCAGTCGTCTGAATTTTCGTCACATCCGAAACATTTCCCCCACTATTATTGTAAGGGCTGACTTTATTTAGGACTCGATTAGGTATTTGTTAAATGTTTACTGCCGTTCAATGATCCGTCAATTCTTGAATCTAAGTTGTATTGCGGATGTCGCATTAAGCATGTAATTTGCATATGATTCGGCGCGTGTATTTTGACTCATACACAATAATGCGAGCACGTGGGTGTTTCACGTCGAAGCAATATTGAAGAATCTTTTAAAAGACAATGGGATTTTGTTTGTTTTGAAAAATTCAAACCACCAAAGTTTTCAATAGGAAAGTCTGTAAAATATAATTTGGAAGAACGAGTCACCTTCAAATCTTGGCCTTGATTATTCAATCAAATTTAAGAGACCTTTTTACTACTAAAGGACACAAGATACTAGGGAATATGTTTGTAGAGATGAACAAGTATTTAATGTTGACTCTAATATTGTTATTTCTCTCATTTATTTTAGGTTGATACTTGGCCATTCTATAACGAGCACGAACGCACCATAGTAAAAAAGTAAATTTGACATTTTCTTTTTTTTGATAGAGCATATAAGGTACACTGGTACTTACGAACGAGTCTACAATGCGCAAAAACATCGAACGAACGAGGTTTTTCTAACTCGTTGATCGATAAGTTTTTTAAAAATGGTTGTTTGGGCTCTTATAAAATAGCAATGTTTCTATCTTATACAAATTTCTCACGATAGCTTTCAAATATCCAATAACACTTTCCAATAATTTGTTTGCGCAGTCAAATGATATGTTTCAAATGTACTTTTTTTATTGTAATTATTTGTTGTTACAAGGACTGAATTGACAAGGAAAATCTGTCAGAAAGTTTGTTTTGATTGCAACGGTGCTTTAAGTAATGGAAATCTTTATATAGACCCAATTAAAACATTTTAGAAGGACACCATTATACTGTTATATGAACACACTTCCAAATTTGCGAAAACAATTTCATAAATTTCCTAGTTTTGTACGAACACGACCATTTCATTACGAAATTTCCAGACAAAACAGAGCCCTTGTCTGAATAGGCTAGTTAGAAATACATTTCTTTTTTCTTTGGGATTTTCTGCGAAGGTACTTTTGCTTCATAATTAGGATCCTACAGAATCTGACACCATTAATGTCATCCTATCAAATTTTCGGATTTTAAGCCATCTTGTTCTTAAGATGTTTTTAATTCGTTTGTTCCTTTTTACATTCGGAAAGCATTAATATATTAATAGGAGGTTCTAAAAATTTTGCCATTTGAAGCCATACGTTTTCTTCTTATAAAAACATATGTAGATCGTATTTACTTTCCTCTTCTCTGATAATCAAGTGTTTGTAATTCAGCCCGTATTTACCGTCGATCGTCTCGCTATATCTTTCAACACATTTACTTAATCGCTTCTTTTTAAAAACACCACTGTGTGGTTTAAGACATACTTAATCTATCGGCTTTACTAACTTTATTTTTGTACATTTGGTGTCTTTTCTTTCCCCGCAGACTGGAAAACATTTAATCCCTTATCTAAAAAAACACACAAAAATAGATTTCTACGATTGTTTATCTCTCGACTAATTCGTTGAATTTATCTTTGATAATTCGTATTTTCATATCCTTTATTATACACAGCTCCCAGACTGCAAATTTCAGAGCACAATTTAACTCTTCGGTTATCAATATGGTCGTGGTCGTTAATGTCTAAAATCGAAACCACAAGTAAAATTTAAGTGAATTGATTGTGAACTCTATCTAAAAATCATTGCACCCAAAGAGTTAATCCCTTCTCTTGGAACTGTTTGATTTCAAAAATATCACAGTTAATCTCTCGGCCAATTTACAACGTTGTTTTTTTCTACTACATTATTTCTTAATGCTCCACAATTATGATTTTTTCCAGACTGGATATTTCGGAATATATCTTAATCCATTATACCTAAAAACCAATGGTTTTAAATGATTAATTTAAGTGACGGAAAGAAATAGCAGATAATTCTCCAATGTTAGTTCTGTTCTTTGTTTTTCACCCCACTGACATTAGAAAGCTATGATGTCAGAAGGCTGGACATTTTGTTGCAAGAATGATCAGCCATTGCATTCCTATCACCATTACTTTTAATGACCCTATAATTGCGTATTCAATCAAACGTTACTACTAAATTGCAAATGATCTCATTACAAATATTGATCAGGTTTTCCATTCTCTGATGACGTTTGAAGTCATAAATATGACCTACGTAAGTAAGCAAGCAGCTCCTTAAAAGAAAACAAGGAAGTTAGATAAAACGTTCACTGTGAATTCAACATTGATAGTGCGTAACGGAAGTACCTGGGGCCCTTAGGAAAATTTTAAGGCCGGGGTCCCTTCAATGAGGTTAACTTAAGTTGCCTCTGATTAGGGACCTCGAATAACATGACGTCGGTTTTTTAATCGTTATACATTTGCCTGCGCTACCAAATTTCTAAAAATTTCATCCGCAATTTTTATGTGAAAATAAAATTGGTGTAAAAGTGTTCGTGGCCCCTTCGAAAATGTACATTCCGGGGCAATTATGAACCGCAACTGCCAACTGTAACTGCCGTCATTTAAAAGCTAAAACAGTCTAAAATGTAGTACAATTACATTTGAATAGATGCAGCGCTTAACAGGTGATTTTTAACGAGGCCCCTCATCCGGGATCGTCTTCAAAATTTCCGAGATTTATCAGGCATAGTGAAAGTGAAGTGAAATTTCAGGTCAACGTTGCTTATGATAAGATGTTGTTTATTATGCATGGCTCAACAGTACGAAATCAGATTAAATTTTACTAAGAAAAGTCTATTGAAACAACCTATGGCGTCATTGGTGATTCCCGGACTGAGTATTTGTGATCATTGGAAATAATTCGTCGCAATTATGCATATTACCATGGTGAATTTTTCCTGTATGTGATGTTTATGAATTTTTTCTTTATATAGGAATATTACACAGCACGGAAAAACGGAAAAACATACTTCTCCTCCTCAACAAGTTTCTTCGACATCGAAATCTCCTGATGAAAAAGCGAAACTAGATGAAAAGGTCATTAACGTCTTGTTTCAGTTCCTTGTTTGTAATTACTCGACCAGTAGTACATTAGTGTGGTCTAATCTCATAATCCCCTTTAAGATTCTAAGCTTTTCGCGTTCGTCACAGATGGCACAAATCGTCTGTCTAATATCGAAACAACAGTTGCTTTGAATGTTACGAAAACGAAAGTGATTATTTCACGGGACTCTAGTCTTTACTTATCACGCCCCTATTGTATCTACCGTTCAGCATCTGGACTTTCTTTAGCTAGATTTTTAGGATCAAACTTTTCCTGTGCTAGCTGCCATTTTTTTATTGTTTGCCTTCGATAGAGGAAACCGTTTTCTTAAAAGGGGGCATAATTTTGAAAAAGGTAGAAAAAGAAAATGGGTAAAGAAATAAAACAAAAGGAGCAGAGACCCTGGCACGTCTTTAAGAAATGAATCTCTTAAAAATAGTCTATGGCATATATAATTGACATCTATTTTTGAAATAGACCTCGTCAAAAAGGCCGCATAGTACATTAGACAACAATACTGACCACGTGATCAAACGAGCCAAACCAACATACGAAGAAGCTCATTCCACTGTCTCATCAACAAAGTCGAGCAAAGATGATATTTCACCTCCGAAGAAACACTCCACTCAACCGCCCATCACCACGACAACGCATTCTAAAAATGAAAACGATGGTGATGAATCTCCGCCCACGGTAGCTTCAACTTCAAAAACGCCCGAATATTTAAAGTGAGTGGGCGTTTCAATGATTTCATAAGCGTGAATGCGCGTTACACCCGCCTTCAGAGTCCCCTTCTCTGCATTCAATTTTAATACCTTCTTGGAGACGCGAACCTTCGAAGTTAAAATTAGCTGGTAAAACTACTATTGGGGGAGGTTAAGCAATTAAATAATACCCCTTTATCTCAGCTTTCAGTCCGACCAATTTTGAAGTTGATTACTGTTTAGTACACTTAAAATACATAATGCACTTGATTTTCAAGTTAACGTACACTAATGGTTAATCACGTAATTCAACAAATCCAGGTCAATTTTGTCGTTTCAATCATATCAATTTCCGGCATTCTCCTTGTACTTCTAATCTTACGTGACATTATGATTTATAGACGGAAACACTGTGTGACCGCAATGGTAATCTGAACCGGTAGCCTTTCTAATTGATGATATTTTAAGATTTTCATTGTCTCTTTTAAAAGGAATTACAAGCCGATCCGATGGAAAGAACAACGTCGCCAGTACAAACTGGATTTCGAAACGGAATATCCGATTTACTTGCGTTTGAAAGAGAGCGTGGACGCCGTCCGTATCAAATTCCGAGACTTACAGGATGAATACAATAAAACGAAACGCGGAACTCCAGAGCATACAGTAAGTAATATGTTGTTTTTTTACTTAACCTTACGCGTCAATGGAAGTTTGTTTGCACGGAATTCTCATGATGTCAAGTTTTTATTATGCATTTTGTGGTAATCTTAATTTGGTCTACGCCCTCGCAAAACGAAAACCGCCAAGTGAGCCAACGCAATAATAATTGCTGTACAAAACGAAAGCGATCTTGTTGGAAAAGTATGGAAGAGCCAGTAACTTAAGATCATTATTTTCGCGAATTTCGCGAATTTTGTCCGATTTGCGAAAATTAGTGCTCGTGAAATTCTTCCAGACCCTAATTTGCGAAAATTAATGCTCGCGAAATATTTTTGAAAGTACTGATTTTGAAAAATAATGTTATAATGATATACCTTATCGGCCCTTTTTACGCCGGCCCTAAATGGTGTTAATTTTTCGCTACCGGCGTTAAAAGGGCCGGTGTAAAAAGGGCCGGCGTTATAAAGGCCAAAATAATGGATATTTTTTAAAAAAGTGGCGTTAATTTTGAAACATCCTTTTTCTTCCAAACAGTTTGTTGAAAAAGTACATTTTTTCCCGTTTAAAAAGAACTTTTTCCCTTCAAAATGTTTGTCTTATCCATCGATTCGCGAAAATAAATAGTCGCGAAATTTTTAGTTTTCGTCAATTCGCGAAAATGAATGTTCGCGAAATACAATTTTTTTCTACTCGCGAAAATTAGTGCCCGCGAAAATTAATGTTCTTAAGGTATTTAATGTCATCATGTTGTTAGTTTCTATGTTGTTATTTTGTTTACTTAGTAAAAATTCCAGTGTAGAACGACGCAATGTTAATCACCGTATAAAGAATGTACAAACTTTCAATCAAAAGAAATATTTCGTGTCATATGTCAAAATAACAATGATGTGATAGTCATACCGTACATTTTTCGTTTAACGTGAACAATAATAAAAAACAACAACAAAACATGTGGCAATCTTTTTAATAAGCACCTAAATTGTTGTTGCATTAGGTTGTTTTTGTTTTATTTTGAGCCCAAATTTTGAAAGTATTGTCTAGAGCATCCTATGTACGCAATAACAGTCATTATTTCTACCTCCCTCCTCCTCCTCCCTTGTACGTTTTGACAATAGAGATTACGTCACAAAACAAGCGCTGTACGCTTTTGATTGGACTCCTCCTCCCTCGTCAAATGCGTACGTACTCTATGAATGGCCCGTTGTGAAAAAACCACTGTCTCATTGGTACAGGCAATATTTTGACGAGGTTTTTTGTGCCATATAACAAAATAGCAATGATTAGTACTCATGCCGTACATTTTTTATGACGTGACATACAATAATAAACAGCTTAACAAAATAGTAAGCTATCAAAAAAAGCAGCACGAATTTTTGAAAAGCTTGTTGTTGCTTAATATTGAGCTCAAATTTAGATTATTAATAAAAATTTTGAAAAAAAATTATTAACACAACACCACTACTGTCTCATTGGTATAGCCAATATTTCGATGAGGTCTTTTGTTACATCTGACAAAATAACATTTATACCAACATACTCATACCGTACATTTTTTATGATAAATAATAACAAACAACTAAAAATATTAAGCTATTTTTTTAAAGCACAAATAATTTGACACTTGTTGTAGCCCAAATTTTAAGAGAGTATTGACAGTCTGACTGGTACAGTCGAATTTTTGATGAGGTTTTCTATTTTTTCATAAAAAAACGTTTCACTTTCCGAATTTTGTCAGTAGCATACAGTTTTTCGAGTTTATTGCATTTATAAAGTCCGTGGAGCCGTGGCCGAGTGGTTAAGGCGCTGGTCACCTGAACGAGTTCGAATCCCTTGCAAGGCTTTCGGTAGTGGATTTCACCAATCACTGTTAATTCTGCATGGTATCCTGAGGTGTTTCCAGGAAGGCAGTAATGATAACCGTTAACGTAGAATTCAAGCGGCTATCCTGGGTAAATAATCACATACGGATACAGTTCCATGTAAAGAGTTATGTCTAATGTTAAAGTTTCCTTGTTTCAGAAAATTGCGGAGAGAATCATGGAAGCTTATGACAAACTTGATGTAAGTTATTGTTTCAATTGGTCTTACCCGTAAAAATTTCGTCAGTTGGCCAATTATCTCTAATACTTGGCTTATTCTCTCTATCGCTTTCTAATAATTTAAGAATTTTGTCAATATAGACTTTCGTCATTTTTAAACGTCGGTATCTGCAGTTTCATTTCCCGTTTCCGTAAAACTGACAATACAGAAACGAAATCGTGGCTCTTCTAAACTTAAAGAAGCGTGTTCTGGGAATGATATGTTTTGTTTTTTATGCCATTAATGCTATGGTCTCGGGGAATCGCCATTACATCATAACAACACAAAATTGAAACCGATTTCCTTGAAAATCATTTTGAAACGAGGCTCTTGTTAAAAAATAGCCAAAAATCAACGTTTAAATGGTATTTCGGGAAAAATGTATTACATGAACATGTATTCGCATGCGAGTTCCTCGATGGATTAACAAGGTCCGATGTGTTGTCGTGACATGTTTTCAATGTTATGCAATGTAAAGCTCACGTCTTTTCTTGAAATCCTTTTGGTTTGTAGAATCGCTGCTTTTTGTTTACATTTTAAATACAGTTTCACTTTCAAAAGGAGACCATCGCTGACCTTTCAAATCCTGTTCTTGGTCTGTAAAATACACATATTGAAGGCAATCCTGGCTGACATGCTTTTCTATGATTCTTAAACACAAACCTAACATTTTGTATACCTTACACAGCATGTAAAACATCCGAAAACGGGTCCGTATATTGTCGTATACGGACTAATTTCTTCCATTAGTTTTCGCAAGTCAATACTCTTCAACCTAAAATTCACAATTATTCGCAATTGATTATCAAGGTAACTTTGACCCTTAGATACGCATATGTTTATTTGATAAATTATGTGTTTCTTGATGTTTTCCGGTAATTAGGTCAAGCGAGTATTTGTGCAATATCCAGCTTTTCTGTTTTTTTCTCCAAATTTTTGCAATACATGTACATTATCTATCATTAGTGATGATTAAGTATGTAAATGCTTAATTAGTTAGCTTGGGATTAAAGCCGGCGTACACTTGCCCGCTAATCGCCAATGGGCGGTCTCGCTTTTGTGTTTTCAAATGGGCGACTGGAGGGAGATTCCCTCCCTGAGTCTTTCACGAACTTCTCGATATACCAGTTTCTAATAAGAAAAATAACACGATTTTTTGTAAGCATAACGTCTACAAGTATATGAAGGCTGAGATTTTAATCTCAATTTTTAGTAATCTCGGGATTTAAAATATTGACGTAACTGAATGTACCAAATAAAAGGACTTAGCTTTAGAAACAATTTAAGCCTATAATCTTAGGGGGTGTCAATGTATATCTAGAGATAATTGAGTTTCAACATATATTTGAGGCTGAGCTCGAAATTCCATATGCTTATAAAAGAACGTTTAGTGTATTCGTGTAACATGTGCACCGAAAGTTTATGATGTTGCAAAGAGACCATCAAATGACATGTATTATTAATGGAGGCTATAATAATTAAACAAAATTTCACATGTTCGAATGCCTTCCCCCCTCCCCTTGGTAATATCATGAAATTTTCAAGACTTTTGTACACGAAAACACTGTCTTATAACTGGAAACCCGTAGAGTCACTAGCGGAAAAGTTGTTTCGGACAACGCGGCACTGCGTCATAAAAGCGAAATGCCTCATAGATTGACATCGTAGGAAGTGCTATGAAATTAAAAGGGATTATTTTAATCGATGCTGTCAAAAGTGATCTAATGAATTGGCAATTATGAAGTAATGACATTCAAATTAAGCGACAATTTGCATCATTGCTTGCCTTTCAGACAGTCTGTATAACAGTATACGTGCGATTTTATAATATAAAATCATGTTTCTGAAAAATTGAGTTTTCGCAACTTTTGTCTGGCGAAAAATTATTTTTGTTTTAAGGTACATTAAGAGTATAAAATTTTCCGGTTATAATTAACGGCATTTGTTTTTGGAATTAAGGTCTCGAAAGGTTTATAGTTCGCTGAATTAATTTTTGTGATTCAGCAGTTACGTAGGAAAATATTTAGTAAGTTAAAAAAAAGACAAGAAAAGACAAGCGGAACTTATTTTTGCGATTTTAGGCCAAATTCGCAATGATTCATGTCCGCTAAACTTTATGTCCCTTAAGGTAACCCTTTTGCCGGGAAGGCAAATTATTATCCCTGCCGTACTTTCACACGGAAGTACTTTTTTCGACAAGGGTACAGGCTACACTTTGCCAAATATTAAAACGACAAGTACTTTGAGACATGACTTTAGGCCTAGATTGTACAATGCGGTAGACATGTACGAATGCATTTTGAATTCAAGACTTTCATTTTCATAGAGTTGAAGCCAAAAATAAGGAGGTCGAAGAGTTTTGTAAATGCTAGTACTGCGCCGGTAGATCTGTTTCGAACTAAGTATAACAAATGAGGAATTATGTACATGCGCAGTAGTTACTATCAAAAGCAAACAATCATCGTAACAATAAAAGAAGGAACCAATCACCAACGCTTCGCTTTGTATTTCAACCAATCACCTTAAAATATCAATAAACAACTGAGATTCTTTGTTTATAGTTGAAAAATTACACGGTTGCAAACCAGTGCCCAATGTAGAGCCGAATAACTCGGATTTAAATGCTATTTTATCAAAAATCGTTTTTGCAGGAACACGTATAAATGTGTCGTGCTTAACTAGTAATGTGATATTTGTAATAATATAGTAGTAATATATTTTCATTCTTCTTTCATAGGATGAGAAATATCACGAGCAACGTCGGCAGTACGAAGAGCTGGAACAAAAACTGAGTTATATCAAAAAGTTGGTCGTCGAATTTGACAATACATTGGTCGCATCGTGTGAATGATACACGAAGTTGAGCATGGTTCTTTTGGATTGTGCACCGTACCTAATAAAGTTTCCCCGCGAAGAAATTTTTTATTAGCCTCATCGAACGAAGCAGTTCCGGCCTAGATTTTCATCGGACTAAATTATTCGCCATTCGTCCCCCCAATGTGACGAAATGTTTGTAGTATTGATTTAACATCAAAGATTATGCGAAATGTGTCTTATCTATGATGTTTTAAAGTCATACACATTTTTTAGCCGTAAACCTTTTTCCTGGATTTTACGTCAGTTAGGCTTACTTTACGACCGCGTTAACGTCGCGTCGAATGTAATTCTAGCGGCCTGCTCATGAAATGAAGACGTCACTTCACTACAAAAAATAACTACACTGCTACGGCTTCTTCATAAGTGCAGGTTTACAGATTTACATTCGACGCGACGTTAATGCGGCCGTGTAACGTAGGCCTTAGGGTCGCCACTGTTCCGATCGATGAGGTATTGCAAATTTGAGAAGAAATGCGTTTTTTTCATACTCTTGCCAAAAAAGAGGGGAATGAAGATTTTATGAACCCATTCTTTTTTCTAGAATGTTTATTTATTGTTATACATTTTAATGGAATTTTTAAATTTTTTGAAAAAATTTGTTTGCTTTTATTTTGTCTTGGTAAAAACAGAATTTCTGTATCACGGAAAATTTTTTTAGAATGTTTAGAAAATATTACTTGGGTTCCTATATATTTTTTGTGTTGGAAAGTATATTGAAAGAAGGCAAATAGATTTTGATGTGAACAAATCGACCTTCAGCTTCTTTGAAATTCATAATGGGAACAATTAAAATAAACTTGAACATGTTCATACGCAATTCTTGAAAAATAAATCAGCGGTACTCGTATCACGTGTTATTACTCGAAAATGTCACGAGCAGCAATTAACCCTTTAAGTGACATTATCATATTAACTGGGAATTGCTTAGAGATTTATTTTACGTCCCAGGTGTTCCTCGACCCATGGACCAGGAAGTGGTCCCCGGTCAGTAGATAAATGTCAAAAGATTGCCAACATTTTGAAATTCAAAGGCAATTAAACGGTCTAAGTGCTATTGCATAGCACACTGTACACTTGGCATTTTCATTTTTATTTTTATTTTATTCATTTGACACTATGATGACGTGAAAATGTCCCCGTAGTAGTGATTGGCTCTTTTTCCGTTAGCGCTCCTACTGCGTATGCTCCGTACTTTTGGACGGACACCGATAGACCAGGTGTAAGGCAAAATAGTCCGAAACGGTTTATCGGATATACTAAGACTTCGATTACAACTGGATTCGTGTATATTCAATGAGCTAGCAAGAATTTTTGACTTTTACGAAGTTTATATATTTTCTCACGTTGAGATAATTTTAAAATTTATGAGGAATTAAGCAGATAAAATTTAATCTTTTTTGGAATATTTTTCTATAGAAAGTAGTGTTTTGTCAAACTTTCATTTCAAAAGACTAGGAAATGCTTTTCTCAGATTGTTCTCAGATTGCCAAGTTTTCGAAAAATTAACTTTGCAAAATGCTATAGCGAACGTGTTCGAAGTGGAACACTCGTTGAATCTAAACCCACCCAGGAAAGACAGGTACGTTGTCTTCAAGACATTCAATTTTTTTAGAGTTGTAGTTGAGCAATATATAGTTTTTCATTTTGTTTGGGGATTTTACACGACACTTTAATTTATATATACTGCGATCTGATTCCTGTGAAGGTTGTTTTTATGTGACAATGTCAGACCTCTAAAAATTTCCTGTAGGAAAGTCTAAGTTAAATGTGTTCGGAAGAGCGAGTCAACTAGAAATGTCTGCCTCGATTAACCAATCAAATTTAAGAGGCTTACCTACTGAAGAATGAAGTGGTCTAAAATTGTCAGTTAAACCGTACGGTGTGATTATGCCCCATGAGCATAGGCGAAACGTCATTTCGGCATTCATACACCGGTCCTATCATCCATAAAACTTACTCAGTGGGCAAAGTTAGTAAAGATCCTATGTGGAAGAGTGTTTTTCTTTTTTAATTAAAAAGAAAACACTCCGCCACATGGTTTTTTTTCACGATATAGCCCACTGGGTAATGTCATTTTGACGGAGAGAATATCGACCACAATTTAACAAATTGCAACAAGACCCTTTACAATTCCCTATTTTTATAAAGCTGAATTTTGCGCAGCAAAATTTGCCTATTCTTGTAAAAAAATATCTTGAATGTGACATGACATTTTGCGTGTGTATGGGGCGTACGTTTGACCATTTAAAGAAAGTACAAAACCAACATTAAAGGAGCATCCTAGAATACAGACGTCTATAAGATGTCGATTGGGTGTTCTAGATGTTGTAGTATTTGGGTAAGAACGCAAATTTCTTTTCAAGTGAACATGTAGGTTTCATTAAGTATTGCACGATTGGTATGGGCCACGGTTCTACGCGTTTTCATGTTTCAAGCATTTTCTATGACTTAGAGCACAGTACAGCGTACAGCGCCAAATACAAGAAATACTCGAAAGGCTAGGGTTGAAAAGAATTTTCGGCAATGGGGTCTAATTTACGTGTTTTGTACTTTCTCCAACGGTCTAGAGACGAGATATTTTTCTCGAAATCTGATGTTCGGAATTAACATTTTCATCATTTTCAATAGATTGTTATTGATTTTATTCGTGCCCATTTTTACGCACCAGTGTTTAAGAAATTTAGCAGCTGTGCAAAAAACACACTTTGATATTTTTGTAGATAGTTTATTATTATTGTTATCATTATTGTTATTCCTTTTTCATTTGTTCTTAATTAAGATTTTAAAAGGAAGAGATAACCATAAAAACCTAAAAAATACAAATATATAAAGAATTCAAATGAAAAAATCCCAACGTTCTTTTCTGCGACCACATAAGTTTTTGCTGAATATTATTTTGAATTTGTTACAATAGACGGTGTTTAGGACCGCTGCTTACTGAGACTACCTTAAGTGGCTTAATTTTCGCGAATTT
>JAUBWS010038441.1:3567-19457 GCA_032270445.1 Darlingtonia californica | reverse complement strand
CTATCAACATTGACTTTCAAGTTGGCATCTCGGCTATTTTCTTCTTGTGCTTGTTGTCTTCGCAATGCGACTTGAGCGGCCATCACCCTTTGTCTCTCAGTAATCAAAACACATTTGCTGCATGGACATTCCTTCCATTTGCAAAACCGTTTGTGTCCTTTCAGCCACGATACCACACCATGATTTCGACAACGAGCGCATTTTGGAGCACGCGGCGGTTTCGTTTCAGGAGAAAGAATTTCTTCGGAATCAAGAAATGGGGTTCTCTCCATTTGGTATATGCAAAGATCGTTTTGATGTATTTCGGTTGTTTTACTTGGCCTGAAATTTGTATAAGAATAAGCACTGAATGTAATAATACCAATACAAAATATGTAACAACAAGTCTTCAAATGTAACCATTTGGAATATTTTCAATAGCCTTGCTTCAACCGATTTCAAGATATTGATTTTTTCTTGTTTTGACAAAACATTCCGGAGAAATTGATATAGCAGTGTCCAAATTTCAACAGAGTTCTATTGAAAATGTATCAAAAACTATTTATTCATTTCATATATCTAAATATCAATCGATGAAAATAAAGATAAAAATTAAAAGAAATTTTCAACTTAGGTAACAAATTCCATAGATATTATTGTTTCAATTTCCTAAGTATATTTATATCAACAAAAGAAAGTTTCATTTGAGTCATATGAAATATAGAATCGGATCTTTTGATTTTCGTGAAAGCGAAGAGAAAAGATATCACTGATGTCGCGACGATGTCTTCTTTATCCCTTTTCCTATCAACTTTCAATTTCAGAAGATTAACATATTTTAAAACAAAACAAAAATTTTGTTAAAAAGAAGAACTGAAAAGAGAATAAGGGGTAGCGAAACCATAAGATGTCGAATTATTTTCACCCACCAAATTCTTCTAGTAAAATAAATAAAATTCATCATAACCAATCCAGCAGAAGACCGTCGTATCGACGTCTTTTCCTAACAGGGAAATTAAAGATTAACGAAATCTTATAGCAGAAACATTTGGATGCTCGAAAAATCTTTTGATGTGACAATTTGATTCAAAGTAGACAAAATTAACAAGGCGTCAATGGTTTTTTACCAAACCGTCTTAGTGGGCTGTTGAATAAACTTAAGACCAGCTAGTGGTTTCGCACACTAAAAGGTTTTCACCAAAGAAATGAAATTTCTGACAATCTTACAATAAAATCCTTACTTTCACCTAACGTGATTATTCTTTGAGAAGAGAAGAAAGTATTCCAGACAACTAGAAAAACAAACTATCGAGAGAATATTATAAGATAATCAAAATTCACCGTATTAAAAATAAACAAATCTAAGTTCCACTTTTCACTTCTGCACTTAAACAGTATTTGACTGGTGGGCAAGTATTTTACTGTCACAAAACTTCCGATGAAATTAATATATTTTAAAGGTCACACTGTACCTTTTTCTAAAGAGAAAAACAAATAAAACTGAAATCCACTAAAGGACTTTATTTTCGTCCAAACAAAATATTTTCCAACATTCGTCTAAGTTGGCAATATTGGTCAAAAAACTCTAGGATTCGTGAAAAATATCTATACGCAAAATTTTACCGCCTTAGGCGGACTACTTATTAATCAAATGTCTGGTACCAGCGAATATCTTTTTAGTCAAACAGTCAGGTGCTTCCTGACAATATATACGTTACTATCAAGCGAAACAGCGAAATCAACACAAAAGTAGAATGTTAAAGTATGGATGGTATATAATTTGCGACAAGCTACCAACCAACCAAAAAGCTTCAGAATGTACCCTCCCTGATATGCAATGTGATCTATAAACGCAAATGAAGACACAAAATATACCGCTTGCTACCAAATATATATGATGGTCTATTTATTAACTTTTTGGTTACAATGTAATTTTTTGAGGATAATAGAAAACTCGAAAAATGAAATTGGAGAAATGTCAACATAGAATAACCTTTATAATAAACTTTCTATTCACCAAGTCTGATCACACCAATCTGAGAAAGGGAAGTCATAATAATTCTTCAAACATTTCTGTTAAACGAAACAAAAAATGTAAAGCATAAAGGTCGTTGTGCCGACAATGTTTCAAATGCATCAATCAAATCTTGCCGATAATCCAGGGGGTGATCAAATTCATTTATTAACTGCTGAATTTCAATTTGAAAACTCTGTCTAGGTAACACTAATCCAAGAAGAAAAATTTTGAAAGAAATGATCATATGTAGACCGTTAGACACACAATCTGCTTTGTCATATGATTTACCGTAAAATTCACTTTTACCAACAGACTCTCGCACTAAGGTGATTTGCAATTATATCACAAAGATAACAGATCGAGTGGCACTTCGTCCCATTAATAGTTTCTGTTCTTATTGTTTTCATTTTGAAGCTTGAACTTGATAAATAAGTAATGTTAGGCCAGAATTTTTGTCATGCCGCCCCCAGTATATGAAAATTACACGCTTAAACTGAAATATTTGACTGACAGACGCTGGGGTTAGAATTTAGTGATCCCACATTCGACAGTATAACAAGGCCTTCAGTGGTGAAAATTTCAAAGAATATTTTATTACAAAAGGTCCCTTGTGTTTCTTTCCAAGAGGGACCCTTATTAACTTTGAAGAACTGACAAGTTTATGAGGTTTTGGGTGTAGGTGCATTTTTATTTTTATTTGAGACCCTAAAAATTTGAAAGATGAAATGGTACTGATAACATGACGAGAGGAAAATTTTACCCTAAACCTAGGAAATATTTCAAAGAGTTCATTATTTGCCTAAACAATTGTCATGCTATAATCCTCACAACCGACAGATTCAAAAGTTACGTTTCTTTGTACGAACCTAATGGGAAATGAAAAAATCACGAAAAACTAAAACAACAGGCAAAGTGATTAGCTCAAGCATCATATTTTATAAAAAAATTTATATGAAGCAAAACTATTGTATTTTCATTGTTACTACCCTGATATTTTCCATAAATTCATATGGTTTAGACCAAGTGCTATGTCTGCTATTATCATTACTACATCAGTTGATGACTATGATTTTGTTTATGTAAGGTCATTTTTCTTCTCTTCACATTGCAGCGTCATAATTTCACTGCTGACTAGATATTTATAAAATAAAGACCAGATTGTTTTTATACCAGGTAAAGAATCTTAATCGAACAGTTAAGCAATAATACTTCACTCTTAATCAAAGTGTAAAAGACAGACCAGATGCCAATTATACAAGAAGCAACATAATTATACTGGTTGTCAAACTATAAAATACAGACTTTTTTTAAATATAGACCAGATGCTTATCAAACCAGCTAATGCTACCTTATGCGGATAAAATTTTAAGTGGCTAATCCCCGCAAAATCTTGAAAGTGCAGAAATTCCTAGGAAAATGAAGAAAATAGCAAATAATGTGCAGTTGTAAATGTGAAATAGGATCCACGTAAACCACACGTTGTATTCACTTAACGTATAGTAGAATACATACAGCTAATGGTGATTCTGTTTACTTTACACTTACAAACCTAATGTGTATTCGACAGACCAGAATGAGTAAAAAAGTATACAAAACAATTAACAGCCAGCTTGCAGTATGCATTTGAAGTCTAAATCAATGAGAAAAACGGATCGGTTATACATTGGTGTACAAAAAGTTTCTTTCAATAGTGGCAACAAAATGAATCGAAATCTTTGATCAGAATATCATATTTTGAATGAACAAAAAAGTTTGTTTTTATGATCCTCTTTGTAACCAATTAAGTCAGTATTAAAAAAGAAGAAGGCTTTTTGAAAAAGAATTTGAAAAAGAAACGCACAAAACCGCACTTTCAAAGGTGCAAAGAAAAGAACTCTTTTTATTTCCCTGCTTAACCCGTAAAGTCGTTGAATTCATGATATATCTTAATTTCTAATCTGATGAGTTTATACGCATTATAAAAGAAGAACAGAAAAATTCATTACGCATCGAAAGATTAATATTTTAATATGAGAGAAACAAAAAAAGCCTTTAAAAATATATGAGAAAAAAGAAAGTAATATATCAAAAATGAAACAATGAAAAAGCTACATTGTGATTTAATTGTTTTTTTAGTCGCTTCAAATTAAAGAGGAAGGGCTTGACCAGGATTAAGTGATGGGAGAAATAAAATGCGGTTTTTCCTTTTTTTAACGTCAAAGATCTACACATATGCTAAAGTGTAAAATAAAGAAAACTTCTAGAGATTTACTTATTTATTGTGACATCAGCTCTGGTGATTCAGATAGATAAGTTCATACGTGACAAGTCATCGTATCAAAGGAAGTGAGATAACAAACTTACATTAACATTGGATTTAGAAATGTTGATGCATAATAAGGGTGGAATTTCTATTAATAAGCCCAATTCACCAAACACCATTCCGTATTAAAGTCAATACTTATAGTTTGTTTTCTAAATTTATTACTTCACCAAACGCAACGACATTTATTTTAAAGAGCCTATGAAAAATGAAGGTTAGGAATAGTTTTAAGGGTTGAATAATTATTGGAATTTTTCAAAACATTGTTTTATTTACTCAATTACTTAATCGCGATCTACTTTTAACGTAACTGCGTTTGATGTGTCTTAAATGCTCCATTTAGCGCCTTGATAACCTTCAGAGGGGACAATATTCTAGAAGGTAGGTTAACCACTTAAGTGCCAATGGCAAAAACATTTGTCATGGTGTTTGAAATATTTTTTACGCTTCTGGAACCCTGGAGCTAGGAGGTCCGTGCCCCATGCACCAGGGAGGTCCGTGACCCATGCACCAGGGAGCGGTCCCCGGTAAAGAAATAAACTCTTTCCAAAGATACCCAAAATTTTGAAATTTTCAGGCACAGAAGTGGTTTAAGTGGTTCGAAAATAAGGTCAAAACGAAGACAGACAAAAAATGTAAATGATCTTTTAAAGAAGTTTATGGGAAAATATGTCGGTCGGAACACGAATCTCCTAAGAGAATACATAAATGGGAAATACGGAAAAATTAATATAAAAACTTTAACTTAAAAAAAATTATACAAAAGTACATCAGGTCTTCACTTATTGTTCGTTACTTTGAAAAAAAAAATCAATTATCAGAACCACAAAATTGTATAGAATTTCTGAAATCAACATTTGTTTGATACAATGTAAAAAAAAATGAATTGAAGAAAGAAAAATATATATACAAAGAATAAAATAGCAAAATTTCCCATCTAAGTATTAACTTGAAGCATTTTTCATTCTAACAAAAATTAATCTATATATCAAGTGAGACCAAATTTGTTGCAGGAAGCCGAGTAGAATTTCAAAAAAACCTGTATGAAAATGTAAAAAATCGTACTTTAATACTTTACCCTGAAAAAGCATTTATTTATTTGTTGTTTGTATGTTATACTTTTTATGAAATTTTATACATTTATAAACATCTATTTATACTTAGTTCTTATCGATCAAAAATTAACTTATTGTTATAAAATTACATATTCATTTTATAAAAGATTTAAAAAAAAAGGAAACACAATTGCAACTTTACGACGGGGGTACCAAAGTAACAATTGCAAGTTTACGACGGGGGTAACAAAGTAACAAATTGCAACAATATTCACTTCATTATACTATGCTTCATATGTACATCTACAGCCACCCCTTAGTCAGCCATTCTTCTTTACAGTAAAGCGTTCCAAAGAAAGCGTCGATGGGTAAGGATTGTCCCCACCTTGAGTAAATGTACCTATGTTAGTAGTTTATCATTTTTTATAATTGTAGCGTAGCCACGTAAAGTTCGACTTTCTCATTCTTTTTTAGCGACATTTATGTTGCAGTATTCACAGTTTAAACATTTTCGGTAATGTTAATTTTCTTTTTTGCTAGCATTTTAATCGCGGTAAACTTCTCATAAAGTTCGAAGTTAAAGCTAGAAGTCGAAGTTAGAAACAATTACATAAGTATGCGAAATTTTTACTACAGGTTTGTCTACTGAGTTAATGTTATTGATACATTTTCCTATATCAAAAATTAACAATTTGAAATTGTTTAATTCAACTTATGTGTTAAGTATATTTGAAATATACTCAATTTTCAACATATGTTTTATGTGTAAAGAGACAGAAGTAAATTTCCCTGTAAATTTGTAGGTGTGAAAATTTGAAACAACGCGAACATATGCGCCATGGAAATTTTTTTTTAATGCAAAGAAAAACGTAATTTATGAAGCTTAATTAAATGATGTAACAGACTTGCTTTTCAACTTGACCAAATTCTGTTAATATATTATTATTGTTCATAGATAATTATTCTGGTGATTAAGCTTTTTATGTGCTGAAACGGAACAGTGTCGTCATTCTTTATTTCAAGATAAAACGAAAAGAGATATTTAATTAATACAACCATAAATTAGAGATAGTTCTGTCTTTATCAACACCAAAGACAACAATAAAATCTAAAATTTAACTAATGCTAAAAAGACAACAGTCGTGAATTTGAGAAAAATAATTAGAAAATGGTAACAAAAGTAATTAATTAATTTTGGTGGACAAATTTTTTTTTCGTCACTCCCGGAAAATTCGTCACTGTTCTTATAAAACATTAAAATAAAAGGTTTTTTAACACCCAATATATACAGAACAGGGTGTAACTTTTATACAGGTTTTGACAGGTTGCAGTCCAATATATAAAAATGAACTGATAAAAAGGAAATTTTAGTTATAAAATGAATCATGATTTGTAATTTTTGCCATTTTCCCCTTTCTGAAAAATTGAACTCTAGCCTGGGTACGTTTTTAATTTTTGGCCAAATCTCAGCCTGGATGTTCTTATAAACGAGGTTCTAATAAAGAAATGTGTAACTAACCCCGCAAAAGCAGATGAAGTCACCCATACCTTATAAAGTTCTGAATATGTTACCTCCTTCTCCTCAGCTACCAATTCCGAATATCTAATCTTTTAAATGTTTTACTTTTTATTTACAATTAATCCTGTTTTATCATGTCTTGTGTGGTTCCCCCTGCAAACCTCTTTTCATTGTTAAAGTATGTGGAGATGACAGAATTTCAATTTCTTTTGTTCATGATAGAAAAAAGTAACATGTTTCAATGATATAGTATAGTAGAAAACTTCAACAAAAAGAAAAAGAACAAATAAGTTATGTGAAAATTAGAAAAAAAAACAATAACAAAAATACATTAAATCATATATTTAAAAACAGCAGACGATATCAAAGAATGCCGATACATAGAACAACAATGGAATAAAGGCATTAGAAGATGCTCGCACCCATCTATCATGAAATCAGATCTTTCCATTTTCCCCTATACAAATCCCTCTGCCGGATAAATCGAGTGGCGTAATTCGAGAGACTATCAGACACTGTAGTACAAAAGAATAATGATGAATATTTTCATACATATTTTCCAATATATCTTTTATGTGCCTTTTTGCTTTTTTTGCTATTTAATAATTTGGTCTGGGGTTTTCATTTAATATAACCTTTAAACAATCGCGACATTTTCGGACGTGCTTTTGTAATGAAACTGTTAGTTTCTTTGTATGCTTTCTTTGACTTATTTTCGTTTACCTGCTAAAGTTTGTATTTCGCAAAAAAAAGGTAACTGTTATAATAATCTAATCTCGGTCTTTGCTACCATTTTTCTACTAATATTAGCTGGGTAAATATCTTCTAACGTTGACCGAAGTAAACGATGTCTAAGAAATTAAACTTAAAAAGAGTTAAAAATCGCAAACTACTTTGTTTGGAGGGATTTTTGCGGGAAGAATTTTTATTGGCATTTCGAGGATTTGCCAATAATTTGCGAAAATAAGTCATTTAGCAAAAAAGAATTTTTAACAACCGCAAAATAAAAATCAATAAAATGATGTATCATTTATGCAAGATCGTTGGTGTTTCAGTTCAAATTTACCCATAAACTAAAAAAAAATTAATTGTAAATTAATCAATCTATTTCTATTAACAATGAAAAATTGACTAATCCATGAAAATAAATCCTCGTGAAAGATGAAAAGTTGACAAATATGCTACAGCATATCTTGATATCTTGCAAAAAAAAAATATATATTTTGAGGCTGGACCGAACTTTGAGAATTTCTGACGACGAGGGAAAAACTAAAGAAAAGATACGAATTTGGCGCTGTCCAAGTATTAGAGTTCGAAAACTATTAGAAACATGAAATTGCAAAAATGCAAAAAAAAATATATATATTATGGAGGTGTACACATTATACAGTACACAATTCTAACTTCATTTCATTTCATATAATTACTCCAGTTACAAGAGTTAAAATATCTGAACGAACTGATAAACCAGGGATATGGAAGACGCCTTCCCTGGATAAACTAAGCCAGGCTCGCCAGCTCGCCAGCTCGTCTTTGTTTAAAATTGCTCAAAATTTCATTCAACATTTTTAAAAGTCAAATCAACGAACTAGAAGGACGTAATGAATTGAAATAATATTGCGATATAAATAATTGAGAATTTTAGGGTGACAAACATTCATTTAGTGATATAACATTATTGCGAATTTACATCATGTTCCTTGAGATTTATTTAATTTGTTAATTATTTTTTTCTATTCTGTATATTTTTGCCTCCACTATTTAAATTATGGTTACTTTTAGTGAGAGGGCGATTTAATGATTTTAAGATTTACCTGCCAGCGCTAAAGCTGTTCACTTGTCCTGCCTTCAAGACAAAACAAACTGAGAAGAAAATATGTTGCGATATACACGTTGTTATTTTTATAAGAACATCCAGCTTTGAGTAAGCCTTCAAACGTTCTTAATTTTTTCGGATTTCAAGCTAAAAAATGTTCTTAATTATAGCAAAAAACTGGTTGAAATAATTGAGTTTGCAAAAGAATAGCCTTTGGAAGCCTTCAAATGTTCTAAACTTTTTTGCCATTGGAAGCCTTACGTTCTTATATGGCTTGTTCTAATAAAAATAAAAACGTACAATTAGCCGTCTTTATACTAAGACGAATTAATCGTCTCAAATGAATGAATCGTTTGAAAAATCAATTTGCTCGACAGTATAACTGCGACGAAAAAAGACATTTCTTTTTTTAGACGAACTAATCATCGAGACATCCAGTATAAATTCAGCCATTGCGAATTTGAAGTTGAAAAATATTGATTTGGCGATGAAAAAGATTGTAAATTAACACAGATGCCAAAATTATGCAAAATTGGCTTTCGATGGTCTCTTTGTGAAATTCAGTTTATTTTATATTGCGATTTTTAGAAAAAATCTCAACCAACCAATAACGTCAATATTTTTATGTCGCAACTAATTCTGTCTTTTAATTAATGTAGCTATAGTAATTAAAGTTTGAGACAAAATATACTATAACTATCATGGTATCACTTCGATCATGGAATTTTCGAAACAAGTACAGTATTGAAGTAGGTACACAAATAAAACATGATATTTCCCAACACAAGCTCTACTCTTATACCTTTTTAAAGAAATTTTTTTTTTCCCAGAAACTATTTACTGGCTTTAAAAATAAAATTTACAAAAGAGTACACAGTATTAAGAATATGACTCACCCACACTTTCAATTCTTCAGGAAATTAAAACTACTGATTCGATCTGTTATCTGAACACATTTTGACAAATTTTATCAGTTCAACAATATGAAAATTTATCATTAAATTGATTTTATACATATATTTGTTTCTTAGCAACCAAGTGTTCAATTAAGGTTGCAGTAATATAGGCCCCTCCCAAAAAGAAAACGTTAAAACATGTTCTTAAAAGTATACCGAAACAACACACGTGCGAAAACAATTTTAAAATGGTGCAAAAATGATTTAAGTAAATTGTGATTTTATTATTTCGTATTACTTTATTGGAAGTTATAATTTACATTAATTTTATTCGATAATCGTATTTCACAAGTTAACTTTTAGATAGTTTCAATAACCAATTTCATTTTCAAATCATGAAACTGACGCAAACCGAGCAAGGGAACTCCAGACCACCTGGAATGAAATGAAAAAACAATTTGTTTTTGAATAAACCCTTCTAAATAAACACAAAGCATTTAGTCATTCATTAATTTGATTGATAACATTTTTCTTAACCACTTCAGTACCAGTACCGATGACAATATATCTATCATGGAATTTTAAAAACAGTTACAGTTTTGGCGCCCTTAAGTACTTCACGCACCAGGGAGCAGTCCCTGACTAATTAAATATACCAAATAAAATCCCAAAGATTTTTAAAATTCTAAAGATTCCCAGCAAGGCGATTAAAACAAAAATGAGTTAAAAACGGCAGTGACAGACTTGTATATGGTTTTTCATTGAAAGACAAATTACCCGAAAACTGACTTTTCATTTCAGATAAGTCACTTAAAAAAAGGGGGATGGTATAGATGATATTCCAGAAACGCTCTCTCTTGGCACCACCAAATACCCTTTATTCTTACCATCTGGAGGCGACGTAGTTCAATAAAAAAACTAAAGAGAAAAAAATTCGAATCAGAAAGAACAAGCCCCGTAACTCCACCACCATTGTTGTTAGGTTTTTTGTTAATAAACATAAGATAGTAAGAAAGCATATGTCGATATGTAAAAGCAGTCTCTCAAATATTTCCACGATCTGGACATCTAACCTTCATCACTTTGATTTACAAGTTCAAAAATGTTTCAATATATTAAAAAAAGTTTTAACAATGAATCTGAAACAAAATGTTAAAGGATACCAACAGGCTATAGAGGTAATTAACAAAGCTTTTGTGAGCGAGTCGGTATCCATTACGAGGAGCACGCTAACAAGATATGACCAATCCAACTTGATACAAGAAAAATAGCAATTAATTCAACAACTGTCATCACGAGTTAATTACTTTCACAGGTAATCACGTGACAACGCACACACAATAGACATCAAACAAAAGAGCTGACCAGCCCAATACAGATGAAGACATATTCTGAATACCAATTTATATGTGACAGAGGAGAAACTCAAATGGCGGTCAAACAAATCTGTGCTGACTTATGTAAGCTCAACTTTTTTGCAAACTTAAAAAATTAAGTGAATTGGGTCATTCATTACTTCTTATCTTATACTCTCTTACCCCCTTCCCTAAACTTCGTTGTGAATTTAATAGGACACCGAATTACAGAATGTTTACTCACATACAAAATTAAATTACAGTTACATTGTTACGAACAGTTTAAACTGATTTTATCTACTATAAATGTCACATTTTCTTTTCTTTCTAGATTTTAATAGGACACTTCGTTGACTTATATTGGGTAATTTCATAGTCGGATTTAAGGAAGTATATTATAAGCAAGAAAAAAACACAAAGCTGTCACCCTAGGAATTCATTTTCTTTCGATTCGAAAATTGACGTTCCTTTCATTCTATATCCACCCAATGATGAAGAAAAAACAATATTGTGGACCCACTCTGGTGAAATCCTTTCAATTTTCACAAAATTGGCAGGGAGAGGGGATTGTTGTACAATCCCATAATTGTACAACCTTTCCAAATTTGGTATGAACAGTGTCTACTTGATATATAAACGATTCGCAGTTTTTATGTCGAAAATTTTACGTAACCAATGAATTGGGTATCTACTTTGTTGGGAATCCCTTGGGTTTGGAATCTAATGGCTTGGATAGTTACTGGGTTGCGTATTACTGGGTTGGGTATTTATTGGGTTGGATATTTATTGGGTTGGATATTTACTGGGTTTGATATTCACTGGGTTAAGTAACCATTGAGTTTGGTAACTATTGAGTTGAGTAACTATTAGGTCAGGTATTTACTGGGTTAGATAGCTATTGGTTTGGGTATCCATTGGGTTGAGTATTTATTGGGTTGGATATTTACTGGGTTTAGTATTCACTGGGTTGAATATCCATTGAGTTGCGTATCTATTGAAATGGGTATCTACTGGGTTGGATGCTACCTATTGTGTTTACTTGGTTAGGTATCTTCTTGGTTGCGTATTTACCCGTTAGACCAATTGGGTTCGGTATTTACTGGGTTGGGTATCTATTAATCGGGTGTATATTCACTTGGTTGGGTACCTATTGGGTTTGGCATCTGCTTGGTTGGGTATCTGCTGGGTTTGGTATCTATTGGGTCTGTTATCCAATGCGTTGCGTATTTACTGTGTTGGATATCTGCTGGGTTGGGTATCTAATAGGTTGGAATATTTACTGGGTTGGGTATCTATTTCGGGTATTCACTGGGTTGGGAATCTGCTTTGTTGTGTATTTATTCGGATAGGTATCTAGTGGGTTAGGTATAGATTGGGTTGGGTATTCACTGGGTTGGGTACCTAGTGGGTTAGGTATCCATTGGGTGGGTTATTTACTCGGTTGGGTAATCAATGCTCTGGGCATCTGCTGGGTATCCCTTATAGGTATGACATAGGTTTTTTACAGGGATGGGTATTTATTTGCTTGGCAATCACTTCGTATCCACGAATAAATTTTTCGAAAAAAAAATTGTTAAACTATGTATAAATACATTCCAATACTGCAACCAGGTAGGGACAACTTAGTGCAAGGCCCCCTCAATTTATGCTCAATGCCTCCACGCCCTGAATAACTTCAACAAGGTATGATTTTTTCATTGTTGTATATCAACAGTATTAGTAGCATTATGAGTGAGTGTTTAACCAGCCAAAACAAGGGATTGTTGTTTCCACACTGTTGACAAATTAATCCATTTTCCACTTGTCTAGACATAAAAAAAAATCAAACATTCTACTCATTCGGATTTTAAGCAGAAGCATCTACACTCATTTCTGACCTAAAGTCCTGGCTACAGGCTTAAAACATTGTGTGACGAAATGCTTTTGTTCAGATAAAACCAAAATGGATAAAAATTACGCGGATAGAGAGATTATCTGTTCGACCTTCTCTGTGAACTTAATCTTTTTGTCACCGTTAGAAAATAATTGGGTGGGAGGGAGAAAAATTAATGCTAATTATTAGTATACCACAAAATCCCAAACAAAAATTCGTCATTTTTCGATTTTTTTTATTCTTTCTACAAGCACCTCCCACAATCGCTAAATAGAGTTCCATCTTCCTTTTCAACTTTTAATACGGTATTATCCTATTTTTGTGATAAATTTGATATCTGCTTCATCATTTTATAATTAAAAGTGGTTTATTGATTTGTTATAAATGTTTGACATATTACTGACAGTAGATTTATAAAGATATTGCTACAAAATTCGACAAATCCGACAGAATTCAGGAAACAGTCAGCTCGACTTTCAAAGAAAGCCGCAATTAATAGTCATTTTGCAATGATTTTTATGCATACGGTTTCATATATATAATACACTAATTAACAAATACATAAATAAAGATGGGAAAGAAAATATCTTTATATGACAAATCTTTTTTCTTTTCTTTTCCCTAATCATTCTTACGGAGTCTTTTATCGGATAACAGTATCCGCTTTCCTATTTAAATGGAAACTTAACTTTCTATCTTTTTGATAAGGCAATAAGTTTGTTAAAGCATTGGTTACAATGCTCTAAAAATGATTTAAATACCAGTAGATTGAGAAATACATAGAGAAGTTTACCATTTTCTTAATTAGATTTACGTTTTGACTAAAATGATCAGTAAAATATATAGATCAATTGATTAAATTATTGTTTAGTTTTATCGCTTTCAAAGACGAAATACAAAATTAACTCTTTCTCCTGAGACGCTATCAAATTGATGGGTAAAAATCTTTTAAGCAAAATATTTTTTTAAAGCCTTTCACGAAAAAATAAGTTTTACAATATTTAAAATAATTATTTCGTCACAGGAGTAGCACAGTATATCCGCACTGCTCTCTGGACATTTCTACAAGATTCTATCTCAACCTTTCTCTCGTGTGCTCACAATTTGTGCTAAATTGAATATTGGATTTGGAAGTAACAGTTTTTATGTTTTGATAGGAATACACCGTTGCTAAATTCTGCGAAAATCAATCATCAATTCAGGTTTCATCATTTCAAAATCAAAGATCAATTGTTTTTTTGAGGATCATGGAGAATTTATTTTCGACCTATTTTAACTCAATTTCCGAATTTTATTATGACATACAAAATCCTGCGTTCTGTGTTTTTAACTAAAGGCGGAGTAATTACACAAATCATGAAATCATAAATTAATTAATTGATTGGTTTGTAAGCGGTTTATCTTGTTTAATTTTGTATGAAATTTGGAAATGGATTCGGGTGGAATAAATGATGATCTTCACATTGATCCAATATGACAAATGTTTTTCCTTTATCCTTATCATCATTTCGTAGACATTATAAGAGGTCAGATAAAGTCAATTTTCATCAGGAACGAAAAAAATTAGCATGTTGCTACTATTTTACACTCATTTTTTATAATATGAATTCACTTAAGACTAGCCGACAAAAAAACAAACAAACAAACAAACTTTAATCTACCTACACAGTAACAAAATTGAATCGTTATTACGGAGTACAAAGAGCGGAAATTCAACCGCCCTGTATCATTGACCCATGATGAATGTTTTATTGCAAATGCCGAAAATTCATGGTTCCAAGGTCGTGGGCATACAACCGCGAAATTAAAATGTTACGGAATGTAGTATCTATTGAAATTAAAATGTCGCGAAATTTAAAAAGCATATAAAAGATTATAAAAAATTTGTGAAAATTTTAAAGTCACATTGTTTTAGAGAAGAAAATTTTGGTTCTAGCCTCTAAACAAAATTTCATGAAAACGGTTATACCCAAACAGTATATAGTGTTACGGAATGTAGAATTTATTGAAATTTAAATGTCGCGAATCATACCTATGCTGGACTGGGAAGTAAAAATACCGCCGAACTAAAAAAATAAAATTTGGTTATTCACTTATTTACTAATTTTGTATTGGAACCATTTTTTGCTCTGAAAAAAGTGGAGGGCTCATGGCCCCCTCCCCCCTGATTTCGCAAGCCCTGTAAAAATAACCTAAAATAAAAATGCCGCAAGAATTAAATGCCGTGAAATATTTATGTAATAAAGTAGACTAATGCCCTTTCATTTCAATGTAAAGTTCTGCTAAAGTTGTAAACATGCGTCTAGCCTACATAATCGTTAAAAATTACTTGGATATCGGCAAAAAGCCTGCTACAGTATTAGCGGTTTATTTAGATATATTTACTCATTCACTTAAAGTTGGTATATACATAGCTATAAATGTTAATTTAAACCCAAAAATCAAAAATATAACAATAGGTTCAATAACAAAAATTATGATAATAATGAATACAGATGAGAAGAGGGATTGGGAAAGAATTCCATAAAATACTTTAAAGACTAAAATTGAGTTTATACCCTGCCTGGGTGTCCATGCAAATTTTTCACCTTTCTTGCAGACGAGAAGGAGAAGTCAGTGACGGGTCTCCCAGCTAGAGTTTACCATAATATCTTACCTTGGAATTTGGAAGCTTTCATTAAGGGACCTTAAACTTCACTGAGAGGATATTGTTTGGAGAATATATTATTTGTAAATACTTAGAAAACGCAGGGATGATTGGGCCGTCAAAATTGTTCAATACTTTTATACCCACGATGAGTGGGACAAATAAGGGGTCCCCACTTAAAAGAGTCCACTTTACGACAATGAAATTTGACGTTTTTGCTCCAGACAAAAAAATGACAGTCAGGTGATTAGCATTACACACTGACAACGCTTTGCCGTTTTTCTTACCAGTATAGTAATTGAAAGTAAATGCCACGTCAAAGAATAATTCCGTATTTTGTAATTATATAAAAATAGGCTCCGACAGAGTCAACAAAAGGTTCAATAATAAAAATTTCACATATAGCAGGTTAGAATTTCAAAGGTAAAACG